>JASSUY010029725.1:32086-47454 GCA_032466535.1 Forpus xanthops
ATCTCAACCTGTGGGAGTTGCATTCTTTTGATTCTCCTTCCCATTTTCCCCGGGACTGGGGAAGAAAAAGAGGGGGGAGTGCACAGAACTGTTTGAGGGGGGCCTCAAACTACGACAGCCCTTTATATACCGGTAAGTTTCTTTGGTGGATTGTCTCACAGAAGGCAGAGGGGCTGCTGCTCATGTGAGCTTGTGTCTTGGAGCCCGGGGATCTATGATGAAACTTTTCTTCATGTGGCAGTAAGTCAATCAGAAGTTAGATTTGAAAGGCAGTGAGAGAACCTTGGCAATATTTTTGCATTAAGTGAGGAGATTTGGGCTGGCAACCAGGAATTGTGTACTTGAAAATGAAAAATGTCAAAAATTTATCTGTTATCTCATCCAAAGGTGTGTGGACAAATGTGTAGTCTTCATCAGAATGCTCCTGCTTGATCAGTATTGTGTCATATTTTGTGATGTGAACGCATCTTTAAATGCCTTTAAAATGTGAATTCAACTTTGAACTTTCTTTTTTTGCACCAGAAATACAACACCATGACTGAGGTCAAAACCTGACCCATAATTTCAGCATGTCCTACACTTTCAGGTTCACATTCTTACCACAGTGTGTAAACCTAGCTTTGTTGACTTCTGTGGAACCTAGTACCAATTTTCATCTGTGTAGCTGATGCTGCAGTTTGACACTTAACTCTGCCCTGGTGGTCAAGAGATGGCTGATTAGTTTAATGGCAATTAGTGGAATTTACCTATTGTCATTTGGATGTCTTTGAATGTGAGCTCTGTTAAAATTGGCAGCCAGGTCTTGGTATGTTTGGATGTTTGGTGTGATTAACCCATCATTCACTCTCTTGCTGTGAATTCTGGAGTCACATCCTGTTCCTTACTTTCTCTTGAGTTCAGGGTCCTTTTATATTTTCATTGAATACTCCTTGCGTAATATATTTACAAGTCCAAAGCTGCTTAGCATTGCTTCATTTGAGACTGTAAAAACAAAAAACAAAAAGGTGGAAAAAAATAATGGGTATATGACTAGTACTGGGGAGAATGCTCATACTGGTTTCACTTCTGTGAGCGTAAATGTGGTCTCGCTCCATTGTAGCCCTTGGCTCAGACTGAGTTAATGTGTTCACGATACCCTCGGAATTTTAGTTATTAAATCCTATTGTAGTAGCATTCATCTAATTCGTAATGTATGCAGGATTAGTTAGGACTCTTGCAGTTTTTGTGCAGAGAATAATTTTGCTTTCTGCATAAAGCCTTCAGTGAAAAATGTCATAGCTTTTTGTGAACTCTTAATTGACTTGAACAGAGAGATTAATTTTTTTTGGGGGGGGGTGTGAACAAAGTTTTATCAATTATAATTGATAAAAGTATGGTTCCTAAAGTTGCCAATGTTGGAAATGAAAACTGGGGAAATGTACAGCTGGATCCTCAACTTATTTGAGCTCTGTAATAGCTCACATTTTATACTGCCTGAGATTATAGTGCTTCCTTCTTGCAGTGAATATCCTCAGCAGAAAGCTGATGAGTAAAGTGGATGCCCGGTCATATCATATCTTGGAGTGTTTCATGTCCATAACTGTAATGGTAAAGTACAAGAAGAAAGAGTACCTGCTATGATAACAATATGCAAATAAAAATTAATCAGTGTGGTTTCAAGTATGGTTTAATTCTAGGGCAAACCACAAGGAAATACAAAGGCACTGTAATAGAAGTGAACTTTTCTCTAGATAAGACTTTCTGTCTAGAATCTCTTTATAATGCTATCCCTAGCACATGGAAAGAGATTTTTTTTTTTTTCCCATTTAAAGTTACATAAATAAAAAGGATATCTTAATAACCTATGCTGAAACTGCAATTTAGGGGTAATAGGTCAGACAATGTACATTGGAATGATGCTATTGAAATTCACGATGTTAAACCAGTTCATAGCAGTTTATCTGATATGTTTTAGTCACATAAAAGGAAAACTTTAAAAATATACAATGTACGTTTTATAAAGGTATAAAGTACATGAATATAAATGCATAAATATATAAAATGTCAACTTCATGGCACAGCATTGAACATACATAGAATTGGGTTGTTTATTAATATTATCATTATGCAATTTAGCAAAGATCTGAAAAGTTTTTATGAGTCATGAAATTATTTTGGCTTATTTTTAGTGGAATTCATTTTGCCTACCATCTGAAACATTGACTTTTAGTCCAGGTTTTCTGCTTAGGTCCTTTTTCTGTTGAATTGAGTCTTCAGAAGATCTCAGTTATTTTAGGGTGATAAGAATCCCCTCCTAGAGGTGCCCTATGTTTCCTAAAGAAACAGCTAACTAGTTTTAGTGGCTAAAGGCAGAGGAGAAGGATCTCACCATTTACAACTTTCTGTGGTGTATCCTCTGTTGGCGTTTATTATGCTGTCAGTAAAGAAGCTAATGGTTAGCTCCCAGAGGATTGCGAGTTTGAATGCAGGGCATAACCCTTCCCTCTGGGGGGGGTAATCTAGGACATCCTTGTTCGGCATTGTCTGTCTTGTCTGTGAAAGAGTCACTCTACATAAATTACTGTTAAAAATATGTTGGTGCTTATGTGCTTGACAAGGATACCCTACTTTATCGTTGTTTCTCTTTGCAGGCACGTTCCCTATGCAAATCACGTGTAAGCTCCCTGCATATCAAATTGCCTGCCACAAATCAAATTGTATATTTTTTCTCTTTGAAGTTCTTCCATCAAATGCAGATCTCTTCCCATATCAAAAAACGTGTGGGAAATTGCAGCGTCTGACTAATGGATAGCTAGCTTATTGATCTAAGCCTTAACCCTTTAGTAAGCAGAGATATATGTAGCTGAATCTCTTCAGAATTATAATGGGTGTGCAGCATATTTATTTACTGTTAGTCTGAATTAAGGTTGGTGAAGATAATCCAGTTTGATGAGAACAATATGCTTTAAAGGAATTAACTATAGTGATAGGATTTTCTTACAGGAGTTACAGCTTTGTACAATTGTAATACCAGACAAGTGAAGCCATTCAATAATTTTTAAGCCACTTTTTCCCTAGAAGGAAAAAGCATTTATTTTTAAGAAATAGTTAGAATCTTCAGTATGAAGCAAAAAATGCCCTCTTCTCTTCCTGAAACTAAAAACATTTACTGTACTTCAAAGTTCAAGTGGGTTTCCTTTGTCTATGAAGGAATAAAGAGGAAAAAACTAGCATTCTTTATCAAAAGGCCTTTTCATGTACTTCCTTTGTCAGCAGTGGATCAAAGGTAACCCTAGATATAGGCACCTAGTCTCTGCCTTAGTAAAGCATTTCTAGTTAGTGAATCATTAGAGCATGTATTCAAATTCAAGTGCACGGTAGAGTTTCCTCAGGTTTCGTCGGAATTCAGAGCATACTTGTGGACATGCGCTTTCAAATATGTTACACAGGAGTCCATAGGTGCATATGTTTGTATGTTTACATACTGGGACCTTTGATTCCATAAAGTGAATGAAAGCTGCTCATTTGCATCCATTAGCACTCTGTGTTCCAGTGTTTTTGTGTGTTGTAAACAAGCAGCTGCAGAGCTTTTATTCCTCTCAAGATAATCAGAGGTGAAACAAAAAAGAGATTTAGGTTTGTGTTCACCTATCAAACAGAGCACCTCCCATCTCCAGCATTAACTTTGTACTACTCAGTCAGGTAAGACTCAATTATATGGAGGACAGAACATACCCGTTTTACCACAACATGAAACCACATTTTAACAAAATGCCATATCACATACTCTGTTCTTTTCTTCATTTAATTAGGCAGAAGTAATCAATTATTCGCAGGCCCAATAGAGTAGTTCCATTACTAAATATTGCATAATATCTTCTAAGCATCAGGAAGAAGGCATTGAAAGATCTGTGCAATACATAACCGGGTGTTGCTGGCAGTCATGTGGTAGAGAAAGTGAATAACATGTATATTAAAAGAGGACTGTGCTGTCATTACACAATTTGAAAGATATGTGTTTAAAATTGCTGAGAGAAGTGATGAATAAACAGTAATATGCTCCTGAGAAGGAAGATTAACTTTGTGCTAGGAAGTGGTGTGCCCTGGAGTTTCTTAAAGGCCAGTTGCTTCAAAATATAATGCCCAGAAGGGATTGAAATATAAAATAAAAAGCTTGACTTGTAATTTCTGAAGTTCTCTCCGTGTTACCACAACATATGAAGCTGCCCTGCTTTTTCCTACTTTCACAAAAACTGAGACAGCACCCTATATTACAGTGTTATGAACTTGGTCTAGATTAACAAGATAAGACAAATGGCTTATTTCACTGTTGTGCTGTAAAATAACAAGTGCTTCAGTCATTCCCTTATTCTGCAAAAGTATCTGAAGCAGTTTGATGCAGCAGCTGTTGCACAATATGCACATACAGAGACACTTTAGGAAGAACACAGACTGGAAGAGATTCTGTTTCATGTTGAGGAAGGAGACTGAATAACAAAATTGCCTGGTATAGTTATGTGCAGGCTTTTATTGCAAACAATGCCTGGGGGCAGGGAAGTAAGATGTCTTGCCAAGAGATTATTTTGAGCAAATAAAATTATCTATGAAGTTTATGACTAAGAATCTTTGACACACCCCAGTTGAAACTCCCATGCAGTGTGCTACTTACTGGAACTGCAAGCTGTGTTATATATATACATGAGGTGAAAAGTGCATAGAAAATATGGGCATATTTCTTCCAGTTTCAGATCACATCTATCCTTTTCTTTATCCCAGAGGTCATAACAGAAGTGTTGAATCCTGTAAAGCCTTTCTCATTCCTGTAATTTTCAGACACATAGTTAGCTGTTTTGGTATGCTTGCATGAATAAAATTCTTCAGGATCAGGTTCTTGCACTTCTTTATTAGAAGTTTTGTTGGTTTCAGCTGGAATAGAGTTAATTTTCTTCTTAGAAGCTGGTACAGAGGAGTGTTTCTGCTTTAGTCTGAGAATAAAGTTGACAACACACTGATGTTTTAGTTGTTGAGCAGTGCTTCCATGAAGTTAAGGACTTTTCAGCTTCTCATACTGCCCTGCCAGCTGGGGGGCAGAAAAAGCTGAGAAGGGACACAGCCTGGAGGGCTGACCCCAGGGGGCAGAAGGGATATTCCATACTGTGTGGCATCATGCTGAACAGTAAAACTTGGGGAAGTTGGGTAGCACGCTGCTTGGGAACTGGCTGGGCATTGGTCACTGGGTGGTGAGCATTGTGCATCACTTGTTTTGTGTACTTTAATTCTTTTATCACTGTTACTATTATTCTATTTTTTCACTGTTGTTTTTATTCCTTTCCTTTCTATCCTAGTAATTTTTTTTATCTCAATCCACAAATTTTATTTATTTATTTTTTTTCTTCTGAGCCTCTCCCTCATCCCACTGGGTCTGGGGAGTGAGAGAGCAGTTGTGTGGTGTTTAGCTACCTGCTGGGTTAAACCATGACAGAAGCGCAGCCTGCCTGTGACTTACATCTTCTAATTCAAATCACGTATAGTATAATAGCTATAGCAATTACAGTCATCTCCTGGATTGTACCACATTGATTACTATTGGGAATGGAGGACATTTTGAGAAAGGTGGCTTTGCAGTTTGTTTGAGACCATAGTGTTTCCTAATTGCACAGCATCTGGAGTAGAGTAAGCTGTTGTGTGGTCATCTAGGAGATAAACAAGTGTGATATGTAGCACATACTTTTCTTTCTCCCCTGAAAAAGTAAAACTAATCTTTCCCACTATCCAGCCACTTCTACATTCATGGAAACAAAACTTCCTAGAATATCTGAAATAAGGCAGTCTGGCAACTCCTAAGAACATTAGAGAAACCAAATCATTTGGTGTTTAGTGAGGAAAGCTTCTTATGGCCCTTCTGAAGCTAAATGCTTGGTCTACAAAAAAGAACCAATGCACAGGTGCAGCTCTACAACAGTTCTGCCTAGGGATGGTGCCACTCTATTAGGGAAATCCTCTAGAGAATGAGTGTGAGACATGTAGGCCTTAAATTCACAGCATAATGTGTTCTATTATAGCCTCCCTTTGTTAGCAGGCACCTCAGTTTAATGAACGCAGTAGTGAAAAAAGTTTCTAAGACATGAGCACACAGACATCCAAACTACTTTATCTTTGATTTGAATGGAGTCAGAAGAAGCATATTTTTTTATTTTTTTTTTTTTTTTGCCTAATTTCATGGTGAAAAGAGGTGGATGTGATCACACCCTATATCCATTTGGCTAGGCCTGTGTAACAGACCATTCTCTCCCTCCCCACCTGTTAACATTACATCTATTTTCAAACTGTCAAACACAAATTTGACAGAGGAGCAGAAATCTTAAGGAAGTTCTAACAAGTCACGTGAAAATTGGCAGCTGGGTAAAGAAAGAAAACCCAAATTACATGGGTAAAAGTGTCAAGTCACCTGCTTCTGTGAATCAGACAGCTCCATCCATGCTTTTTGTTTGCAAGCACTCTTAACCAGTCCCAATGTTTGCTTCTTTATTCCCAGACAATGTGAAGATGAAGTAAGCAAAGAACGGAGGTCATAGAGTGTCCTGGGTTCAGCAGCAGCAGTCATTTTTTTTCCCTTCGTAATAGTTGGTGTGGTGCTGCGTTTTCAACTTTTGGCCTGGGAACAGCACTGATAACACCAAGTGTTTATAGTTACAGTTTAGAATGTTTTGGTCTGACCAAGGACTGAGTCTCATGCTCTGCCAGGGAGGAGGGGAAACTGGGAGGAAGCAGAAACAGGACACCTGACCCAAACTGACCAAAGAGTTATTCCATACCACAGTACATCGTGTCCAGGATGTAAAACTGTGGGTAGGAGCCCAGAAGAATTCAGTTCACGGCTTGGTTGTCAAGTGGTGAGCAGTTGCGTTCTCTTCCCTTGTATTTTCCCTGGTCATTGTTATTGGTGGCAGCAGCAGTGATTTGTGTTATACCTTAGTTACTGGACTCTTCTGATCTCAACCCATGGGAGTTACATTCTTTGGGTTCTTCTCTCCATTTTCCCCCTTCCCCCTGAAGTGGGGAGGAAGAAGGTGGGAGGAGTGAGTGGGTGGGCAGAGTGGTTTATGGCTTAAACCACAACATAGAGTAAATAGATGAGATTGTCAATATGAGAAGGAACTGGGGCTGTCAAATTGCATCTTGAGGCACAAAAAGCTAGGTAAGATGAGGAGATATGCTACATGGCATATAAAGAAACCCACATTGCTACTTGTTCTTGTAAAAACTGTGTGGCATAGACAGTATTCCAGAATAATAACAGCACTGTGAGGGAAAAGAATAGAAAAATGGGACAGATCTCAGATGATTATCTGTCTAATCCAATTCTACAATAAACCAGGCCCAAGCACAGGGGATCATCCCAAAGGGATAATTGCTCAACCTGTTTCTGTAAACCTTTTGTTTGATAAAATTTCACAGCTTCCCCATGCACTTTGCTTACATCATTCTACTTGTGTAGAATAGCTCACAGAACAATAAAACACATTGATAGGTATTTGCTTTGCTGCAAATCACTCTAATTTCTTCTTATCTTTCCTTCAGTGGAAGTAGAGATTGGTTGCTGTCTCTTTATAAGCAATCTTTCACATATGAAAACCTGCTATCATGTCTCTCCTTCAGTCCTTCTAGACTAAACAAACCCAGTTTCTTCAATCTCTTTTCTTAGGTCATCTTTTCTGAAACTCTTCTTCTCCACTTTGGACTTTGTCCAGCTTTTCTTTAGCTTTTTGAAAAGCATGATAAACAAAACTCTTATGCAATGAAATATGCAAGCCAAAGCCTTTGTAAGACTTGGTGAAGAAGAATAATTGCCGTCTTTTGCATAGGATATTCCTGGTGGCGCATCCTGGCATGACAGTGGTCTATCTCTTTCCTTTAACTTTAGTTTTGCAATAGTCTCATGTCATTAATATGCATCCTGCCTGTGATTTAATACAGTCCTCAAATCCTATCAATGTGTTTTATTGTTCTGTGAGCTATTTTCACACTGTATTTTGTTTCATGTTCCTAAGTACAGGACTTAATCTTTACTGTGATGACTTTCACCTTAGGTGTTCTGCATACAAGACTGTTTATAGGGTAGGGCTCCTTGAAGCTGTACATGGTTGTTGCCAACTTTGCCAAGTAAGTGAAGACTAAGAATCTGATATACCTGCACAGAGCAAGCCAGAAGAGGTTATCTTCTGTTTGGAAATGCTTATCAGTATTACAACATTTATTACAGAAGTATTCAGGAATATTCTTTAAATATTTGTAGAGAGTTATGTTATTCAGTTGCAGGGGTGGAAATTAGAGGCATGAAAGTTTTGACACTTTACGGAAACAGCTAGCTCAAAACAGCCTTAGTTATATCAGCCAAATGTAAGGGATTTGCTTCCTAAGGGTAATCCTGATTTCTTGCAGGAAAATGGTTGGTATCCATACTTGAAGGTCGTTTGGAAAATTTTGACCGAAGGAACCTGTCTGAAAACACCGAGCCAAGGCAGAAACTGGAATGTAATTTGAGTATCTGTATCTGTGAGTACACACTATCTTATGTTTTGCCAAAGGGTCTGAAGTAAAATATACAGCCTTGCAGCTATGCTTATTAACTCCGGCATGGCACTAACCAGCAGTGTCTCTGCACCACAGCTGGTGCATGTCTAGCTGGCTCAGTGTATGAGTGGAGTTAACACAAGGCTATCCCCATTGTCTGTTTAGGCAAACACTGAATCTTTTAGTCTTTCAGTAGGTAGAGGAAGCTCTGTACTGCCTCATACTGGCAGCCCAATACTTTCCACAACCAAAAATGGCAAGATTTGAGGAACGCCAACTGCAGTTTTCCCTTATGAGCTTTTACCTACTGAATTCTCCCTGTGCAGAGTGGTGCTAAATGTACTTACCAAAAGAGCTGATTCCTCAGTGCAGGGATATTCCTATAGATTGCAAAGTGTTGCATGTGTGTGTGCACATCCAGTATTGTGCTCACATTGTCAGGCATGTGCAGATTTAAAAGATGTTGCTCTTGAACCAAAGTGCCTACCCTTTTTAGGCTTTAAATTCTATCTTTTTGCTTCTCTCTCTTGTCACTGAATTCATTTATTGAGAAACAACTGTAGGCATTTTGCGAATTCCATCATACATGTTTTCATCTTGTGGCCCTTCCTACAATCATTCTTCATATGCTAAGAGCCCTAACAAGACCAAATGCTAGCTTTGTGGCTGAAAACAACTTTTTTTTTGCCATGCTAAAGGGAGAGTATTATTTAACATACAAATGCAAGAAAATCAGATCTGCTAAAATATATTTCAGAATATGAACAAAAGCCACAAGCCAGGGATAAATTACAGCCCTCAGTTCACTTGTAGAAACATAAACAGTGAAAGTATGTTTATATTGCATTGAATAAAATATATACCCTCAGGGAGAGATAAACAGAGCATTTCTGCTTTTAGATAAAAATTGATAAAAAAGATTAAAATTTGGATGACATTTAGTTTCTGGGGTTCATAAATCTATATATAACTTTTTAGTTCATCATATGCTAGAAACTGCCCCTCTGTTGATGAATAAATCAGTCTATGTTGCTTTGTGTTTGATGATATGTTTATTTCAGAGCCAGGGATGTGCCATGCAAAGTAACCACTCTACGAACAAGCAGGAAGTCATGTTTAATCAGAGCTTTCAGGAAGCAGTGGAATGTGTGATTGGCATGGAAAAAATAGACATTTTCCTTTGTGTCTTCCTTCTTTTTCTCTTGCATGATGTTAAGGCCAGGTAGTTCATGTAGACTGAAGGAAAAAAAAAACAAACACCACCAAACCATAAATCCAAACCCTATTGCCTATGATACGTTGAGGAAAGGCATGTTTGTGCAGAAATTCTCTGAGGATCTCAGGATTTTTGAAAGACAGCAGCTAAGAATATGAACTTAAACTGGAAACAGGGAATTCTGCACACCTTTTCAGACCTCAACATGCATGACCAAAAGACTGTGAAAAAGGATTAGCTTTAGTAGACAGATATTAGTATACAAGCTATGACCATGATTTTGGGACCTGAACCTGAATGAGTTAGCTGCTATTGACTACATCATGATCCACATGCTATGTGTAGCCACATCTTATTCTGATGAAAAGGAAGCATGGAAAGGTTTCTTCATTCAAAAAAGACATTCCATGTCTTGAACTTCTCATATAGCAACAAGATATTGAGTATATTAATGGGTTAAAGAGAAGTGTATAGCTGAATCCATACAACTGAAATGCAGAAACTATGTATATAAAGGTTACAGGGTTTTTAGTTGGCGTACAGCTTGTAACCACAAAAGGGAAATTTTGACAGTACTTGCAGTGCATTGAAAATTTATGGGGGAGTGCTAAGCCCTTTGCTTATTTTCTCCCTGTAAATGATGCTTTAAGAACACTAACTTGTAGTTTCTTCATGCAAGGATGTTAGTGACACCAAGAGTATTTTCATGGATTTCGTTTTCAAAGTTAAAGCATTTTTGGAATTGCAAAACTCGCTTTAATTACCATTGTTATTTCTACAGTGGGAAGCTCACCCTGTTCTGGAATGTCAGGTTTGTCCTTAATTCTATGTCTTAGCTTGTACAATTCTGCATGGGCAATGAATGTCTAGCAGCAAGATGACCACAGAGGTTTCCACATAAAGATGAGTAACTGTAGAGTGAGGTAGGAAGTGAAAAATTTGAACCTGATCTTAGAGAAGAGAAAGCTCAGGGGAAATCTGGTTAATGTGTATCTGAAGGAAGGACGTCAAGAAGATAGGACCAGACTCTTGTTGGTGCCAGGTGGTAGAATGAGCGACAGTGGGCATAGACTGAACCATAAGAAGTGACACCTGAACATGAGAAAGAACTTTACTGAAAGTGCCTGAGCATTGGTATAGGTTGCCCAGAGTGATTGTGGAGTCTCTTTCCCTGGAGATATTCAGGAGCTGTCTGGACACATCCTGGGCAATGTTTGTTCAAGGTGAGTAAGAGGTTGGACTAGATGACCTCTGGTGGTCCCTTCAAACCTCAACCAGCCTGTGATTCTTTGAAATAGGAAGAGAAGACAACATTTATGGGAATATTTGGTGGGAATATTAAGGACAAACAGCCTTCATGTCTGGGCCTTGCTGTTCACTTGCTTTGTGTGCCATGTGGCCAGTGAAATTGGTTTTCCATACCTTAGATCATCCATCTCATCAATGAAATGCATGTAGTGTATCAAAGATACAATGCTGTTACGAATTCAAAGAGTTCGAAAAAAATCTATGTCTGCCAAATAATACATTTTACAAATTCCACCAGACTTCTATTTACCCTTTTCAGTCAAAAGCCAGCAGGAAAAGGAAGGTAATAAGCTGTACTGGTTCTTTACAAAACTGCTTTAGAAACAATTTAAAACCCAATATTGTTGGCATGAAAAGGGGTGAGGAGGCTTCAGCTGATCTGCATTAGTGAAGTTTAAACCTTATGTGGGTGCCTGGAGTGAAGTAACAAGACATAGCCTAGAACTGAAGGCTCTGGGAGGTTTCTGGAGGGTGGGATGGTTGAAGATGACTCCCAGAGAGAACTGGGTAGAAAAGGCCTGGGCCTTCTTTTTCTTTCCTTTTTTTAAAAAAAAATACTTTAATTTGTGTGTAAGCTCTTTTGTGCTTTGAAATGCTTTATATTTCTTGCACAAAAGTCCTGCAAAGGCAATACTTTTGATTAAGGATGGGTCTAGTGATGGGTCTGCTACTTTTTTGCACACTTCACATTTTTAGGGCAGAAATCAGTTGCTATCCTCAGTCCAGAATTTAACTGGGTCTTTTGCAGGTTGTTATTTCTGTGTTCTGTGCTCATCATCTTGCTGGAGTCCATTTAAACAGTATAACTGAGCTCTAACTATTAGGGTGCTCCTCCTGGCTACACTATCTTTAGAGTTATAGAGAGTTACCAATGAGGATATAAATAACAAGCTGTTACCAAGAGCCTGGACTGTGATACTGAATGGCAATTTGAATTACGCTTAAAGGGGCTCTTTGTTATTGTCCCCTCTTTTCTGAGCGTTTGTATAGGATGTGATGCTAAGAAAATCACAGGGGATGATACTAGAGTGTTAATCTAGTAAACCCAGTAAGATGATATGTATGGTACAGTGACCTTTTTTGGCCTGATGATCAAGTAACAGAAGTCACTTTTTTCTGTACTTGTATTTTGCTTTGGGTTATGTTCTCCTTCCAAGTTTGTTCATCTGACCTTAGTTTTTGGCCAGAAATGCAAGTCTAGCAGAGCATGGTTAGATGTATGGTGTGAAACTCCAGTCATTGGTGTGACAAATTTATCTGAAAAAAAATGTACCAGAGAACACTGAGTGGTATATAGTAAGTGGGTTCTAGATTGAGACACTGTATATACCCTAACTCATAAAATGCTGTAGTATTCCCATGAACATAGAATCATAGAATACTTTGAGTTGGAAGGGACCTTAATGATCAACTAGAAAGTGTTCCATGAGCAGAGACACTGTCTACTAGACCATGTTGTTCAAAACCCCATCCAACCTGGCCTTGAAAACTTCTAGAGATGGGGCATTTACAGCTTCTCTGGGCAACCTATACCAGTGCCTCACCACCCTCACTGTAAAGAATTTCTTCCTAATGTTTAATCTAAATCTGCCCTCTTTCAGTTTAAAGCCCTTACTACTTGTTCTATCACTACATGCCCTTGTAAATACCGATCATTAAGTAAAAAAGAGAATCTGCCGCCGTATGGTATAGGATTCTATAAGTTTGTTACGTAAAGAAACACACAAGGAAAATGTGGTGATTTCTGTTTGAAGGATAAGTTTTGCACCTACTGTTAGAGCTATATTTTCACTCTCTTCTGGTCCATTTTTGCCTGCAGTTCTAGACTCAATTTATTGAAGCTATGAGCAAACACGTTTTCTCAGGATTTGCAACCAAACTGAATGCATTTCCTACAGTTCTGAAGGGTTTTCATGTCTAAAACGTTCAGATAAATCTCCAATTATAAGAATGCTTAACAAAAAAAAAACCTGTAAAGGCTGTTTTACTGAGGAAAAATTAAAGAAAACTCCTTTTGTGTGCTGAAGATTCCTTTTAGTGGTGAGAACTGGTACATGCAGTTGAGTTAGGAAAGGAAAACAAGCGTGCACAGTATAAAGTATTTAGAATGAGTAGGCTTTCCATTTCATTTATAATTTCAAAGGTTAGATAATCTACAAGCAGAGAGGAGAAAAAAAACCAACCCCATAGTTTAGTTATAAAATTAGTTTTGGGAAAAACAGGTACTTTATAAAGTTCTTTCTTTCTGTGCAAATAAATGTCTAGCAGTATAGGTAGTCTGGGAATGGTACATTTGCTTACAGGGTAAGAATGCACTTGAAGAACTGTCTATAGACACAGCATTAATTTAATGAATACTGTCAGCTAGAGTGTTAAGTGCAGTCTGCTTACTGAAACATTTGGAATCTGTGCTGCTGAGAATGTGACCTAAAAATGTTGCCTTTAGACTTTTATATAACCTCATCTTGACCTGGCTGCATTTCAGCTGAAGTTTTCAACAGTCAGTAACTTACACTCTTTCATGTGAGCAGCAGGGAAGACTTCAGACTGAGGGACAGCAAGTAGAGAAATTAATTGTCTGAAAAAGGGAGGAAGAAAAAGATGGAATGAGGAAAACATGAGAGCAGAATTGCTGTGAAACTTGGTGATGATGACAGTAAGATTATTCTTATTTGGTTTTACCCTGGGCCCTATAAAATTTTAATCCAGTCATGTGGGGAAAGGAAAGTAGATTATTGTAGAAATTATCCATACAAAAGAATACACAATAGAACGTGTTTTCCTAGCAAAAGAGTTTGGGATCAGAAATCAAGATGTGCAGAATGGGAACAAATATTTGTTTATGAAAAGATCTCAGCGAGAAATACAAAATAATCCTCTTGAGATGGGAGGAGTATCCCTGACAGTATGAGTGTGTCATGTCATATGAAGAGTAGAGTGGTTACTTGTGTGTTGCAGTGGCCAGAATAACGAACAGTTGCTATGTTGCTCGAGAACAATAGTAGTTATTTTTTCTCTGGTGGTGGTAATTTTTTATTTTCTCTCAGGTTTAGAATCTGATACTCTCTGATAATTTGTTTGAGGGATGAAAGTAGCTGCAAAGAACAAGACTCTTTGACTCTTTGCAGTTGTATGAAACCCTTATTTTCTGCAAAAACCTTCAACCAGCCTAGCTTTTCATTTTGGCACAGATTGAATAATTAATTGGGTTTTGTTGCAGTTAGTAAATTGAGCAAAATAGTATTATGCTTTTTGAGGCAAGGTTGTTGCTCCAAGTAAAAGCCTGTTTTGAAGTTCTATTTCAGTCAGAAGTTGATATCCATTCAAAGGAGATTGTGAACACATAAAATGAGGAAAGGTAGTACGAGTTAAATCCTTTAAAATGCTTGAGGCCTTTTAGGCTCACAAAGGGTTTGTCCAAGTGAAACCTCCTCTACTGTTTTCACCTGTACTTTTGGTATTAGAAAACTTCAAATATTGCTCAACCCTGTATTTTGGTGGTATTTTGCTGTGGTACTAATGATCTATTATGACTTACGGGTTAATTCAATGACTTGCGGAGTTGCATGCAGAAGCTGAAGGTCAAAATATTTTCTGGAGATGTATATATTGTCTCTGAGGTTCTTCTAGGTAGTTTTGAGAAATGTTCCTTGTGGCCTAGAGTGCCATGCTTACTTAAGTATTATATGTCTTGGATATAAATGATCAGACTTGTGTACTGTCCCACGGGGAGTCATACCTTAGTTACCTTAGCCATGCCTTTTACAATGTCACTAACCTTGCAGAGTGTTCTGGGTTCAGCAGTAGCAGTCCTAAGAGGTTTTCTCCTTCTTAGTAGCTCGTGCAGTGCTGTGTTTTTGACTCTCAACCTGGGAACAAGGCTGATAACACCAGTGTTTCTAGTTGTTGCTAATTAATGTTTAGTCTGATCAAGGACTTTCTGAGACTCATGCTCTGCCAGGGAGGAGGGGAAGCTGGAAGGAAGCAAAGACAGGACACCTGACCCAAACTGACCAAAGTGGTATTCCATTCCATGGCACGTCATGTCCACTATATAAACTGGGGCAGTTTCCTCAAAGGGCTAGATTACTGCTCCGGTCAGGCTGGGTATCGGTCAGCGGGTGGTGAGCAGTTGTATTCTCTTTCCTTGTTTCCCTTGTCATTATTATTATTGGTGGTAGCAGCAGTGGTCTGTGTTATACCTAAATTACTGGACTACTCTTATCTCAGCCAGTGGGAGTTACATTCTTTCAATTCTCCTTCCCATTCGTTTGAGGGGGGGGGGGGAAGG
>JASSUY010029725.1:47488-116384 GCA_032466535.1 Forpus xanthops
AGGGGGAGTGAGCAAGCAGCTGCATGGTTCTGGGTTGTGGGCTGGGCTTAAACCACGACGCAGAGGTAGAAATAAAGTGACAAATCTGCAGTGACACTCAGTTATTTCAAATGATCTGTCTTATCTCTCAATGTGGCTAAGAGAAATAGTCTTTTCATTTTTTTCTCCCATGTACTTTTTGATAACCGTGTGGTGGGATAGTCTATGGTCAAAATATCATCATCAGTCATCATATTGCTACTGGAAAATCTCCTTGCAGTAAAGAACCCTTCCTAATTACTGCTCACTCAGAAATTTCTTAATGTGCTAACACCAGCAAGTGCTCCTTGTAAGTATATCCATATGTGAATTGACAAGATGTCTTAATCTCTTTCCGAGACTGGATTTTAAGAAGGGGCCCATGTGATACCCTGAACATCCTCAGCATTCATGCTGTAAATGCTGAAAATTGGATGCAGCTTTTATCATTGTCAAGCAAATAAACTTGGTTTTTATTCATGTTAAATGAAGTGATACATTGTAATGACAGACTTGGAAGAAACATGACCTGTTTAACATCTGCTATTTATGTAGACAGGGAAGACTGAAGCAGATTTTACACTAGTCAAAATTAGGCTTAAAGAATTAGGATCACAAAATACGATGTATGAAGTAAAAGTTTTCCTGGTGAGGTGCAAAAGGTGTCATGGCTGAGATTTCCAGAAAAAGGTGAAATTCAGTTCCATGGCATTTTGTTCTGTTTTCAGTGTATAAAAACTTTATGGTGAATTTTCTGGGGCTATAAAGTTTCAGGATGTACATATTCTCTCACATGTGCATACCCACCTCCTCCAGAAGAATCAACACAGCATGTCACATCAGTCTGGCAGAATTACACTCATTAGATGTTCATTTTCACTCCTGATCTCCAGCCACCATGTCCCCTTTAATTTTCCTTGTGAAGAAACAGCTCTAATAGCTGATTATTCTTGGATTAATTGAGCTATTTAGCATATTATCTATGGCCTTGTTTACCTTGCAAGCCTTGTTTACCTTGCAAGAGTCACTGAGCCTGAGCTAAGTCCCATAGCAATGCCACAGAGCACGCTGGCCTTGCGTGAGCAGTAGGCCCAAAACCTCAGGACTATTAGTCTGACATAAGGAATGGCAATGGTGAAATGCTGCTGGCAGGTTATCTGATCTGGCAAGAGATAAAGAGCTGCTGCCAAAAAACCAGGAAGACAGGTTTCTTCAAAAGATCACAATGGCCTGCCTGAGGAAACTGCTGTGTCTGTCTATTCTGTTACAGGTACTGGATATGATCGCAAAGTCTAGTCCAGTTGACTTTGAAGAGCAGAAGAAAATAGCTCTTTAAGTTGTACTGTCCAATTGTGGATCTGGATAATGGGAGAAGTGGTCTTCAACACAACAGAGATTGATGTAAAACTCTTTCCTTAGATGACTCCATAGCGTGTTCTGCTAGTTCTCAGCTTTGGCCTGAAGGACGTCAATAAACGTTTAGATCACGGACAGTTTTCATTGTGGAGACCTCAGTATGAGGCGAGGTTTATGTTTTAAGTTCCAATAGCATCTGCAGAAATGTGGGTACCTATTTGCTTCATTTATCCCATTTGTTTGGGCTGCACTGTGGATTTATCCTGGGTCTTAATCATGCCTGTACTTGTAGTGCGATTCTTGATAATTTTCTTATTTTCTACCCTGGGAATTGTGCAAAAGGCCTAATTTCGGAGTGAGGAACTTGCCATCTTCCCTTCTAATGTCCTTGAATGCTTACTCTGAGGGTTGTGATTTGTGAGCTAATTCAAAATTAGATTGTAATGTTTACATTTACAACCAACCTCCCCCTTAAAATAGCCACTTGGAGTCATGAGTAAGAGCCCCATATCACCCTATTGTTTTTTATCTTGGGAAGTGAAAATACCGATTCTTAGCATGGCAGATGGCAGTTGTTATGCACTGGATTGTCTTTCACTCTTCTCCCTCCAAATGTCGTAGAAACCAAACTTACTTCATCTTGTCCCCATGTGGACCAAAAAAATCCATGTGGATTTTTTTCTGAAAGGCTATTTGGATTTGTCTGTGACCACAGTACTCTTGGCAGGCTTATAATAGACCTATAAACTCCCCAGTTGTGAGTGGCTGTTGGATGAAAGAATCAGTTTGAAGAATAGTTTCAGGGTATTCGCAGAACATTCTGAAAGTCATCTTAGCCAGCCGATTTTTATACAGTGGGTTTTGCTTCACTTGTCACAGTTTACCCCAAGATTTCCCCACTTAATCCATTTGAGTATGAATCTTATTAACATATCTTTGTTTATAATTGTCTTCAAGGCAAAAATGTGAAAGGATTGCAATTCCAGAATGTTTGAAATCTAAGTAACATAACCAAAAAAAAGTCTGGAAAACAAGGGGGAAAGTCAACACTGAGGAACAAAGGAATGCTGCTAGCAAGAGGAAGAAGGGGGCTGGACCCTCCCAGGGCTTTTACCTATCCTTAGCAGTCCTAAGCTGCTCCTCTGGACTTCTCCAACATGTCACTTGCTGATATGCAAGTCTGGAGGCAGGGAGAGGAGTATTTTGAGCATGGAGGGGATTTTTTTTTTATGGATTCAAAGCCATTCACACCCACTGAAAATTTCCCATTGCCTTTGATGAGATTTTGATCAGGATCCTGCCATACTGCAGTCTCCTGAGTGAACCTCTGCTTCCAAATAGAATAGATGGCTTTGTTTTAGGCTAGCACATTGTAGTGAATCACTCATCCATTTGTTGCAGCATTCACAGCAGAATTGTTTGTTCCAGAAATGAGCCTAAATGCCAGATCCAGATTCAGCCTTTTCTAAAGCTCAGGAGTGTTCCTGTCCAGTGACAGCACCAAATCTCGTACCTTTCACCATAACCAGTATCTGTCCTCCATTTTTTGGAGGAGCAATGCTATTAACTGGCACTGCCATTGCACATATCACAGGGAAAGCTGACAAACTCAGAAGGCAAATTTTAAAAAGTCTTCATTTTGCCCAAGGAAATGAAACTGAAGAGGACAGTTTACCCCTTCCTCCACTGGCCAAGGAATCTGTGAACTGAACTGCTCTCTCAAGTTGATTTCAATCCTGTGTGACTTTACCAGGCAGGACTTTGGGGTGTTTTCAGTTTTCAGTCTAGTTGTTTACTAAAACTTACAGCATTTGCCTTTTCATTGAAAATGAGCTAAAGCTGGGAGTTTAAGTGTGCTGGGAGATTTAGTGCATCTGGCAGCTGCAAAATAAGGATCCTCAGCCAATATCTTTATGAAAGAACAAGGAGAAGAAAAAGTTACAAAGTATATAGTAACAAACAGCATGGTTCCCCTGTTGTTCCTTTCCAAGCAACTGCTACACTATATGACATCTGTGAACAAACCTTAGAATAGTATTAAACTTCTGCAAAAGGCTGACAGAACTCTGTGTCTTCTTGCACTCTTCTGGCCTTACGTGTAGCTGGCTTGACTCCTTTCTTGCTCATTTGTGAATTCTCTGAGATCAACATTTTTTATCATCAGCAACTAGTTCACATATTTTATTACAGTCAAATCTGCTAATTTTTCTTCTTGGCAAAGTAACAGAAAATTGGCTTCAGGATTTGTGATGAGCTGGAAGAGATAACATTTTTATGTGGCAGGATCAGAGCACATTGTCCCATTGTGCTAAGTCATTCAGAAGCAGAAAAACAGCCTGGCCCATCTGCACCAACACGTCTCCTGTGCCAATTTTGTACGTGAATACCAAAGTCAAAGCAAAAGCTTGATTTCCAAAGAAAACTTTGTACAAACAGCATATTGTAAACAACCAGTGAGCCACTGGTACCTTCCAGGCAGTTTGGTCAGAAGGTCCAAAGGGAGCTGGGTCCTCTGGATTTAGGCATTTTAAGCACAGCTTTGCTTTCCTTGCTCATCCGTTCAGTAGATTTTCCTGAGTTTTCACAAAGCCAAACTCACACATCCCTAGGAAGAGGGGCAGGGAGAAAGCATTTGCACATGATGGCCCATTGGTAATTTAGTCAGGTGGTATTAAGAGGAAAACTGATGTTATTGACAATATCTTGTGATATAATTTATTTTTAATTTGCTTTTCATATATGCAATTTAGCCAGATGTAGCCAGGATGGATCCCTTGCAAATCATCAGTAAGTTAGTGTCTACCCCAAACACTGGCTGAAGGTTTAAATAATCTAGTGCACTGCTCTGAAATGTTGCTTATGTTTTTCTTTCACAGCTTTTGTGGTACTCTTCAGGTTAGATTACTCAGGATATTTTTTTTTTAATTCCCTATCTATGGTATATGTCTGCTTACTTGTAGATAGATGCTAAAGCTGTTAATGATCAGTCAAGCATCACTGCAAAAGCTCAAGTCCTGAAATGTCCATTGCTTTCTTTCTGTCTATTGTCATTTCAAGTGGACTGAGGAAGTATATAGTTTGTTACTGCTGCTTTTCAGTGAGACTTTAAAAGCCTAAATGCATACAGATGTGTTGAGTGAGGCTCTGAAGAAATGTTATCCTGACATTGCATAATATCATCCCTCGTAATGTCACCATAATGCTGAGATCATTCATTTTCTCCCCTTTAGGATACTACAGTTTGTATTAAAAAATCAGACAATGAATTCCCCAAAGCTCAATAGGTGTCCTTGAAGTTTGCTATTCCCTCGAATAGGGACAAGCCTTTGGAAAATCAAATGAATACAACAAAACTAAGTTTTTCTAATCCAGTAGATTTTTCAACAAGTCTAGTGACTAAAAAAACCTTCCCTAAACCCTCAGAGTTCCTTCTGCCTGTCCTGCATCCTCCCACCTCAGCTTCCCACAAACTTAAAGCAGCAAATAATTTCAGGATTGTATTGCATAAGAAACTTTTCTGATTTGCCCAAATGTTACAGAACTGAATGCTCTTCCAATTGCAGATCTATTGAAGGGAGATGTGAAAATATTTTCTGCTAAAAAAACATGCTAGATGTTATTTTATGCCTACATCCCATCATGATGCAAAGTCTTACCTGCTCCTATTGTTGCTTTTAAACTTCCTAATTCTATAAAACACGAAAATTCAAGACCATTTTTTACTATATGCCTGAGACTGAAAATGCATAGGCATCATTTCACCTTTGAATGCATTATGGTTTAAAGCAAATACTTTAAAAATAGTTCAACTTTCTCCTTGAAAATTGTTAATGGCCTTCAATTTTATATGTGTGATTCAGTTAGCAATGTTGGAAACCACAGGTATGAAATCAGAATGGAGTAGAAATCCAATATGTGCTGCCCTATCCATTGACACTGCCTTATAACGTGCCTCTTGTAGGGCTAACATGTTTTTCCCTCAGTGCTAAAATAATTTTTCTCCTGATTTTAAACAAAAGCATGATCTCAATTATTTGGCAAGTCCTTAAAGATGTTACTCTGTTCTTAATAAGGAGAGGGTAATAATTCTGGTGTTTTTTTGTTTTGCTTTTTTTTTTTCCAGTTACCATGCCTAATTCCTGAGTGTAATCCCTGCGTGAAATATTAAGGCTCTGCAGAATGCATTATTTTTAAATACTACTGTGTCATGGAAAATGTTCTTACTGTGTTTTTCTGCAGTGCTACCATCTTCTGTACTGTGTTGTCTGCTTCTCACAGCTTAATGAATACATTCTTGAATGATTTAAAGACACTATATAGAGGAGCCTATGCCATCTTAAAAGAAATATAAATTGATAGTATCAGCAGAGTTATTTTGCCATAATTGTTTGATATGCTCAAAATTATTTGTATAAAAATAAAAATAACCCAAATATCTGCATGTCTTCCTCACTATTCAGTTGAGATACAGTTTCAGAAACGTTTTCTAAGTAAGTTATTCGGAATAATTTTTAACAAGTGAAGAATCACTAAAATCAGTATGATAAATGCTATTGGAAAACTTTTTCACCTGCAGAAAAACAAAGCAAGAAAATGAGGCTGTCTGCTTATCATTCCATCATCTCTAGAGGTGACAGTAATCTGATATACAGCTGACCTAGTCCCATGCTACTGTATAGGGCTTGATGGGACTGCAGTTCAGAGGCCCTGTGCTTTGCTGCCAGGCTGGCTTTGTGCTCAGTCTCTTGGTGCTCTGTGTTCCATCCTTAGCCAATTCAGCAGCAGTATTACACATACTCACGAGGGAAATCTCTGTGCAGCCTTTCTTGCTAGGAATGATAGGCTGCCTCATATGAGACCTTGCATGTGGGAGGAGTACAGAAAAGAAAAGGATGATTCAGAGTCCTTAGAGAAGCAAAATGTAGGAGCAGACTGATTGTTGGAGCTCTGTCTGGGTGAACTGGGTTTGATTCTCGATGTGGCAGTGCAAAATCATAGCCAGCTTGTTGATGATCTTCCCGTCAGTCCTGCATTTGATTTCCAGCCTTCACAGTGCTGAAAGGCTGTAGGGCTGTCTTTGTTGGAGGACAGAAGATGAAAACAAACAAGCCAATTCCAAGTTTTGGTTCAGTCCAATTGCCATAGTAGCTGCTTGTTTTTAAATAAAAATGTTCAAATTCATAGTCTTTTTTTCTTTCTTTTTTTCAAAAAAAAAAAAAAAAAGAAACCCACCACAATCAAGTATTAATAAGGCATGTAAATATTTCCATGTATTGCTTTGGCATTTGCAGTTCAACCTCAGCCTCGCACCAGCTTACACTTTCAAGGCATGAATATCTGCACTATCACAAAAAAGGAGGTGAGGTTGCACATTTCCTTAAGGCTATTCAACGTTTGAGGCTTATGAAAAGTTCTTGCAGGAATTTTAAGAAACCCCAGCCCTTTCCTGGCTCAATAAATTTCTGCTTGTGCTTGAACAACATCTGCTTGCACCAGTGCTCATTTTCTGTAAAGATCTTACGGTTGTTGTTTTATAGCTTCTCTGTGTATATTCCATGTCTAAAGCAAAAGGATGACTGCAGATATCCCAGCGTGTGTAACATGGTATATTAACACCAGAAATCTGCTTATTTCTACAGAGAAAATATAGAACTTGTATGATTGCAATAACAATTTCAGATGCTATAGTTATTGACATAGGTGTATAGAATAAGTGCAGACATATTTTTCTATATTTGCCAACATTTTCTCCATTAAATCAGTCTATAGCATCCGGCAAATCAGTATTTTGAAAGTTATTTTAATCAGAAGATGTTTATATAAATAAACAAACCAAGATACTCTTTCCCTCGTACTGGATCTAGGTTCCTACAGTTTTCACACAGAATCCAGTTGAGTCAGTTGGGAGTAACACATGCACCACCAAAATTGTAGTTTTACACTGGGATTTAATTTTGAGGCTTAATGTGGAGGAATAGTGATGTGACTATTCAGTCTTTTCTGAGTTGGTAACTTATTTGAAACGGGATATTTTTGTATTCTGTGAAGCAGTAATTGTGGACCAAGTTTGATGTAATATAAAATTTGATATTAGTTTTTAATTTTCTGGGAATACTTTTCATAATGATGCTAGATATTTCAGGGGGTCCAATCAGATCCAGTGGTCTGGATCTATATTAATTAAATACTCCCATACACAAATGAAAAACTATGAAAAATATGCAAAGAATTTAAAAAACAAGAGAGTGACAACATAGACAATGGCAGGACCAGCTCTGGTTTTAGCATGTGAGTAAATATTTGTTGAGAAAAATTCCCCTGCATTTATTCACAATTATTTTTGCCTGTTTTGAGGCAAAAACTTAGGGTCCGGTGTCTTTGATGTTTGCTGTATCAGGGACCTTGCTGTTGCTAATTCCTTGATGCCATTGAAAAGTATCTGCCTGTCAGAGGAGAAATTTTACCTGCTGATGAGAGTCTTTTTGGTACATTCTGGGCTCCTTCAGGTATCTTGACCCAGGTTTTTTCATTGTCCTAAGGGAAGAAGTTGATGCCAGAAGAGAAAGCATCAGGAGAAACACAAAATGTTTGATTCAGGTGTCTTCTGGAAAAACAGCCTTCATCCAGAAAAGTCTTTGGAGACATATGCAACTTCTGAATAAGCACAAGCAGATTTTAACAAAGGAAGAGAATTAATGGCCATTAGGCTGTGAATAATGTTTTCTTCCCTTTGAGTAGATCTGTTATCACCAAATGGCAGAAAGGAGACTAGTCATTGATCTCTCTAAAGATGGCTTCACAAGCTCTCATTTCAGTGGGCAGTGTACTGAGAAGTGATGTAATTCTGAACTCTCTGGAGTTGTTGCTAATATATTCAATAGGAGGCTGAACAGTCCAATACAAATCCTTTTCCCCTTCAAGGCTCAAAATCGAACAGGAGCAAAATACAGTTTTAGCCAATGGCTGGATGGCTGTCTGGAGAAGGAGCCCTCAGAGTCTGCAACATCAGCACCATCACACCATCAGCAGACAGAACTCCAGTTTGATAGTCACATGTAGCACAAGGTCAATAAGGCAAAGTTCAGGGCAGAAGCAGTATGTAAGGTGGTGTCAATGAGTTCATTTATCAATTCAATGGATAGCTAAGGAGAAAGGGAGGTCTGCCTCTTCCTGTTTTCTACCCTGGAGATGTACTTGCAAGGAGCACAGGCAGCTTTGCAAGTTCTTAGACACTTTATGTATTTGGAGAGGCATGAAGATAGTGAATTCGAGCTCAGTGACATCGTTGCTGGGTTTTGGCAAGATTTTTCTTAATCAGAATAAACTATTTCAATCTACAGCAGAATTGAACCCAGACCAGAACAGAGGATTTCAGTCTGCTCTTCCTGTGAGAGGGCTCAGATTGGGATGTGGCTCCAGCCTTTTTGGCTTAAACCCATTTCTTGTCTGTGTTGTGGTTTTATGAGTTGATATAGCAAATATGTGACATTTGCTCTCCTTTTGCTTCTCTTGGAGTTTTTAGAGAGATGAGATTTCCCGCTGTTGTATAAGGCAGAAAACAAGTCTGAATAATAATGGACATTCTGTGCAGAAATCTCCATGCCTGGAGAACAACAATTATTTGCAGCCTTCTAAAGGCTAAGGATGTGATGGATGTTAATGCACGGACGTTTGTGGTTGTTCAAGAAACAGTCCCTTTTGGGGGAGAGCAGAGACACAAACATAATTTTCACCAGTGGTTGCTACCAAGCTAAGAAGGCTCTTTCTGTATCTCAAGGCTTTCTAAAGGGACAGCATACCTAGCACAGAAAAGCAGTCCTACTAAAGAATCTCAGTACAGTAATATGAAAGATCAGACTGAGTTTAGACAAGCTCTTTCTGGCAGTTATTTAGAAATATAAAAATGCCATTTAAAAAGGAAGTTTGAAAATTTTTTATTGTACACCCAATCCTGGTGTTTTTAGTCAGATGGAGATCTGACTTTCATATTATGAGTTTATTACTTAGAGACTACTCATAACATCCCTCCATCTGGGACAGCACAATATCTTTAAAAATACATTTGCTAGGCAGTGTATCTATCTGCTCATGACCGCAGAGAGGAAATAGTTTGGATTCTGGAGAAAAGCTTCAAATACAAAAAGGTAGCAAGTAGTCTACTGGCATATTAGGAAATTGTCAGTATTGCATTTTAATTGGTATTCATCTCATCTAGTTTAAGGCAACTGAAAGTCAGGCATCTAATCTGATCTAGTTGCCTGAGCATCTCCTTTATACACTAGAGAGGGATGGGCGCATCCAGCAAGTGACTCATTTCTTTGCAAGAATAATGCCTGGAAGGATTCACTTTCTGGGTTGCCCTGTCTTTTTCTGGTGGTTATGGAATTAACATGGAAACCTAAGATGGGCTAGAAATCTAGCTTTTAGATGAACTGAACCCCTCCTTATTTTTCTTCCCATTGTGGTGTGAATAGGCAGTGACTCAGTTGATACAGATGTATTAAGCTGAACCAAGACTGTCAGCAGTAGTGGTCTAAACGTTTGTGCATCAAAGTCTGTGACACTGTATATTTCACTTAAAAAAGTCAGAACAGGTAAGAAAACAGTGCCATAATAAAGCAAGAAACACCGAGAAACAGGAACGTTATCTGACCACTTAAAATTCCTTGGAGCCATGCAGCTGTTAATAGTGTGATAGTTAAAAGCTGTGTCATTTAAGAGTTTTAGATACCTTGATTTCTAAGACTACCTACAATACTTTTGTGTTATGCTTTTGATGGGTTTTTGTTTATTGAGCTTGTAATGTTGTCACCAATGTCTCTCAGGTAGACACTAATTGCCATAAGTCACTAACTTCAGGGCCTATCTACAACATTGTCTGAATAAACAGTGCATTTTTGCAGAGCTCAGGCCTTTGCACTGGGCCTTTGTGCAGCTTTGGAGTGTAAGGAAAGATGGATACTGGAGAGACTGCTTTTCCTGATTTTTTATTTCTTGGTAATAAGCAACAGGTGAGAATTCATCCCTGCCTTTCTCCCCAGAGAATTTGAAATATAAACAGAATCAACTTTTTTTAATTTCTTCTTCCAGAATGCTGTTCTATGTTGTTTTATTTCCTTCATGAGTTGTCAGAAGCAATTACAAAGAAGAGAAGTTGGAACAGTTCCCTTTTGGCCAGAGCCAACTTCACTCATGCTACAGTGACCTGGCTCTAACTGATACTTTCTTTGCTGCCAAATATTCCAGATAGCCATCTAAATTCAGCAAAGAAGTACTACAGTGTGTGTATAGGCCTCTTATATGCTTCGGGTGCATCTGTTCTCTTACACCTGCCTAAAAATGATGGCATTGAACTGCTGTAATTGAAAGGCTTATCAACTGTAGCGCTCAGAACCTGTCTTACAAAGATATTGTGCAAAATGCAAAGAAATAATACTCAGCTCTGTACTTCAAACAGTGGATAAATATACCTTGATAATTTTGCACTTAGATTTACGTTTGTACAGAATCCTGTCCGCAGACCCTGCTGCCATTGGCGTGATAAATGAAATACTGTCTGCTACAATGAGGAAAGCAAAGTTTCCTGCTGGCAAAGGCAGGAACTTCAGATAGAAAGTAAAACTAAGGGTAATTCTGGTGGATGACTTGAAGTCACTTTGCAAGCACTGCAGGAGGTAGCACACAAACATGCAGAGCTTGTTACATTCAGATGGCCAGTATTATAGCATTAAAACTGAGAGATAAATATACCCCAATTTAAAAGGAATAGATGATTTTAATTGCAATTAGATAGCTCACCAGTGTCAAGGGAAAGCTTCCAAATGCCAAGCATCCAGGTGGGAAAGGCAGGAAATTACAGTGATGCACTTTCATGTTTACCAATTATCTCCTTAGAAAATACTTTGCATTTCCTCCTAAAAAGTTAATTGTACAGCTTGGCCTTCACCACATGCTTCTAGACACCATTTTTATCTGTATAGAGAAAATACTGATGTGACAGACCCATCAGACTGAATTTAACCACATTTTCCTCTGAAAACATCAGCATACTTCAGCTGACTTTATCAGAACAGTATGGAATCACACCAACAGCTGACAGTGCATTCTTGAGAATATCCTTCAACTCAACTTCTTTTTATCCAGAAACCTATATGATGAATCAGTTTGCTGGAAGCCATTAAAGAGCTCTTGCATCTTCAGGTACCATACTGAGCTTTCAGTAGCTTTATTATAGACTTGGCAAAAGAAAGATAAGCTTGTGCTGATTTTGTGTACCTCAACTAATTTCTTTTTTATTTTTTTTTTCCTTCTGTGAAGACCAGGCCTTGGTAAATACTAGCATGTGGCATGGTCTGTAGCTGGATTTGAACTGCTGTTTTTTTTGTGGTCAGTCTCCATGATGCATGCTTCACCTGTTGTATCTTAGCTATGTGGTAGTGAAGCTGAATTTCAAGGCAGAAAGAGTTACATGCAGACATCTGAAGAAAGGTGGTAATACACTGCTTGCTGTCACTGGAGTGTTCTCAATCTCACAGAATTTCCAGTAGGGAAGAGACAACATGCCTACAAATATTTCTGGTTTGATTTATTATTTAAACAAATGTTCCTGATGCAGATGTAATTTCTCAGTTTGTGATATATTACTTTACTTGTCTTTGAATAAGAATGAAAACACATTGCCACTGTGGCCAACACATTACCACTGCGATTAGTGAGGTGCCTTGTTTTATTTTAAGGTGTTCAGGATGCTAGTGTTGGTAGCCACCACTGAAAGCCTTTTGCCTTTCCACAGTAATATTTTGCCATAACTAGCAGGCCCACTGAAGTCTCCTTTTCCCCCTTCTATAGTGGCCCAGGTGGTACAGGCAGCTATTTTTTCCTATATAGAAGTTTTATACTTGGTGCTAAAAGTGAACACCTCTTGCCCATATGTCAGCGCTGTTAGAGTCACAAAGTTGAGTGCCTGTTAGAAAATGCCAGAGCTTAGGTTGACCCTTTAGTCTTAATTTGTGATATTCTTTTTTTGTATGTGCATTTTCAAGATTTTTCATAACTGTTAATTATCCTTTAATTTTATTGATTACAAAACAATAAATAAAAAGTACTTGAATAACATTGCAGGGAAGAAAATATCCAATGCTATTTCTGCAGTAAGTGTGAATAGATATCAGCTTAACTCAGGGTGTACTTTTCCAGTAACTGATAAAGAAAGGAATTTTCCTTTTTTCCATAATGGAAAACATCATTGTTAGTTCTGAATTTGGTCAGAGAGGTTTTCTTAATTTCCTATTAAAATTCTCATTAAATATAATTTTATAAAACCATAAATTTTGTTTTTGAGTAAATGGGAGCTATTCTTTCTTTCAATTTAGTTTGCACTTTTTAGCTGTCACAGCAGAAAATATTTCCTTAGTTTCTCACAGAACTTTGAGGAAAATTATCTTTTCCAGACAGATGTTTTGAGGGCTCCAAAGAGATAAAAAAATGACCAGAATGCCTATTAAAGTGTTTGGATTCCAGAATAGTACTCCACAATTACTGTGCTATTACCATGTAGCATTTTAAAGCCACTAGATTTGAGGATTTATTATACAAATAGAGGATGTACCTACAAATGTTACTTAATCTTCAGGAGGGGATTAACATAGTAGCACAAATATTCCTAAAAGTAAGAGTAGCATGTGAAGTCACGTAAAAGAAAAGATCAAGAGTGTCTTGTCCAACCTTTCACTTTAAAGTGCAAAAGCCATAGGATAGGAACACAGTAAAATAATATTTATATGTCAAAAGTACTTTTGGCATCTGTTCTTTATTGATGAGAATAATATTTATTGCCATCTGGATTTCCTAATTCATTTTTCTGATATTGCTTATCTGGGGTTGCCATAGGACACAAACAGCTGGATTAAATTTCATCATGTTGTGTCACTGTGACTCATTTATTTTTTCTTATCTATCAAAATTTCTTGTAAATAACATCTCACTTTTTCCCTTTCTGAAGTACTTTGCTGTCTTGCAGAAGCAATATGGTCTTTCTGTCTGTCTTTCTCATGTTTCTCTTTCCCTTCTTTTAGTTATTTTCCTGTTTACCTTAGACTCCCTCTCCCTCCTCTTCTGTTTATTACCTCCACAAATGCTAAGTAGCTTTATAGATATGCTTTAGTCTCATCTATAGGATTCAAATATATGTTTAACGTTGCCTGAATACTACTACTGATAATGTATTTTATAATGTGAGAGGTTAGTTAACTTTCATTTGAGCTTCCCAGTTGAGATTTCAGTCCACTTAATTCAGAAACTTTAACCTGACGGCGTGGAGACAGGGCTTCATGACTGATTCCCTGGAACTGTATACTTACGTAAGTATATGAGGGAAGGAATATTGTATTCATAGAATCATAGAATAGTTAGGGTTGGAAAGGACCTTAAGATCATCTAGTTCCAACCCCTCTTACAGGGACAGGGACATCTCCCACTAAACCATGCCACTCAACGCTATGTCCAACCTGGCCTTGAACACCACCAGCGATGGAACATTCACAACTTCCCTGGACAACCCATTCCAGTGCTTCACCACCCTTACAGTAATGAATTTCTTTCTCAGATCCAATCTAAACTTCCTCTGTTTAAATTTGAACCTGTTACTCCTTGTCCTATCACTAAAGTCCCTCATGAAGAGTCCCTCCCCAGCATCCCTATTGATTGTCTTTTGTAGAGTGTCTGAAGCCCAATATAACTGTATAAGATTAATGTACCTACGTGTAAAAGAAGTAGTTGAAGAAATATGATTTACTAAGCAAATATGAAAAGTCATGAGGAGTGCTGTCTTGACTATGTTTCTTTTACCAGACCAATGACAATGACTGCTGTTTTAAAAAAAACCTGCTTTATTCCAGAACTAGATCATACACACAGCACTCCCTTTGAAATTGTGGTAGTTTTTTTTTTTTTTTCTCAAAGTGGATATTTTAAGAGTATCAATTCAGATGTAGCTGGAAGTCTTTCAAAAATGTAGATTCAAGTCTGCCTCAGATTTTGGGTCAGACCACAGTGTGGCCATTTTGTGCATATTTATTTGAAAAATGCTATTTCTTTCATTGCCAATGGCAAAAGCTAAAAAGGGATTCCTTGTTTATTTCATGAGAGGGGAGTTCTGACAATGAAAATGCTTATTGTTCCACTGCAGAATCTTGGTTTTGTGCATGTATTTTGAATTCAAAGTTTTTAGTCACATTTTGTGTATTTAAAATCTGTCGAATCAGAATGCAGCATATTGCTGCAGATACCTTTCTAAGCACTTAAATGTTAGCATTACAGTGCTTCATAAGCAGCCAACAATTCTAAATAATATACTGGCCTAGAAAATATTTTCTGCATGGGTTGTGACAATATTTAGTCCAGAGATCTGCAGATCCAAGTTGCAAAGTCTGTTGAAAATATGGGTCTAGAATCCGACCATCATGGACTGAAAAGGGGAAGGAGTGTTGTAAAAGCACATCAATGGTTCTGTGAACTTCATCCTAGTTCAGCATCCTGTTTATACTGGCCTGAATTTTACTCCACTTGTGGGTAATGATGCTGGAGGTCATCTCATGAAGCAGGAATTTTAATTGCTCTGTTTCTCAGGTTTCTCAGTGTAAACTTCTCCTTGATCGTGCTCTCACTGGTTACTTACTATCCTCTTCACTTGTTACTCCTCTCATAATTCGTGAGATGATGAAGTAGCTTCTTGTAGAATGATGCTTTCATATTGGCCATTTTGCTCTTCCAAGCTCTCTGATGTGGTGTTGCGTTAGGAAAATCTGGAACTGGAAAATCTAAATAAAATTCATAAGGGTGCTTCATTAGAAAAACATAACTGGATTGAAGTTAGGTTGTTGAATGGTATAAACTGACCTACAATTTACAGTATACAGTCTTCTGTGTACAAAATCTACAGTATACAAGACCTTTTTTTGTTTTGCTACTCCACTCAGATGTTAATGCTGCTTATCCCATTGACCATAGACATGCATGCATTTGAGAACCTGAGAACCATGCTGATCTGATGTTTTGTTGACGTGGTTGGGTTTTTGTTTATTTGTGTGTGTGTGTGTTGAGGTTTGAGTTCTTTTGGAGTGCTTTTGTGCTAATTGAAAGAGCAGATATTTCTTCTATATAAAATCTTTTAACTTTGGAGACTAAGAGAAAATATTTACTGACAGTCAGTCAGACATGCGGCTGCACAGGTTCTTAAAAAAAAAAGATATTTTTTTCCTTAAAAGATCTACTCATATAAACAGTGAAAAGAGCAGGGACTGGCCAAACCAGGTGCATGTGCAGATTTTATCTTCATGGTATATTCTAAAGAGGTATTGAAATACCTGGTTACAAAGATGAGGGGAAGGTTGCTTATTTTTTGTATTATGGTAACTTTTGTCTATTTCTGAGTCAGCAAAGTAAGCAGAAAGGACAATTAATATGCTCCCGTAAGAGGTTTACTGCATCAGGCCACGGCAAGGATTCAGTCACTTTGTAGGACAGATACACATTGTAAGCATTGTAAGCCAAGCAATAGGTACTCAATATATTAGTCAATGAAATATATTATTTATATGTCAGTGATATCCACCAACTCATTTAACTTTTTAACCTTGTTGCTGCATTGTAATTAATGTTGCACATGCATTGAATTTTTTTGAGATCCAAGGTTTTTTTTATGATCCTAATATTTTTGGTGCAGCTCAGTGAATTCTTCTATGACAGATGCCAAATATTTAAAAGCAAGACAGGAAGGACTTTTATTCCTGGGGAATCATTACAGTAGCATTCAGTCAGAGGCCAGTTTCTATGCAGCATCTCATGAAGCCTGGATCAGGGTGCTGAGAGGATCCCACAGGTGCAGGCTGAGGTGGGATGCTGACAATTTTACTCAGGGCTAAGAATTTGCTCAGGGCTAAGAATTTTACTCAGGAGCTGCAGAGAATTGTAGTTAATATGAGCATTTGTAGGTACTGAGGAGTACCTATCTGTATAAGGGATAGAAACAGGCACCTTAGCATCTATTCAAGTGCCAACAGAAGTAAACATAATGTCTTGTTTCTCTGATTTCAAAATGAAAGACATATTCTGGAGGGTCTAAGCTCTACATTCTATACATTTAAGCTCTGCATTGGCTTTTAAATGTGACTCATCCTTACAGTCTGAGTATAACCCTTAAACTATGCTGGAAGACATCCTTCTCTGGACATCAGTTGCACTGGTCCCTATCTATACAATGACAGGATGAGCAGGCAGCACGAACAGAAGGAAATGCCACTGAGCAAACTGGTGTAATATTTCTTTTAAGCCTTACTTAATGAGAAAACTTGTCTCACAAATTAAGCTTTAAGGAAAATCAAGAATTAAGCCTTTCTTTTAGCTTTGTGGCATAATGAAATAAGCACAAAAGCAAGTGTTCAGTTGTCATTAGAATTTCTTTTATTGCTTGTAAAGGTATAATTTCCCATCCTGCATCATGTCACAAAAGAAAGCCAGTTCAGATGAGGAAGTTATTAAACACTGAATTTTTCTCTTATTAAAATCTGAAATCATTGCTTCTAACATTATTTCTAGCTTGGCTGTGCAAGATTCCTAACTCAAGAAATGGCATTATTATCACATTGGAATTTTTAAGCTCTGCTTGGAACTCCCAGCTGTGAACCAAATACAAAGGTCTGGCAATATAGTTTAGACATCAGCAAATAAAAGATGGCAAAAATCACCCTAGCTTTGAGTAGCAGAAACCACTTTTGGAGTTCAAAGCTCTGCTATGATTTTCTGTCTACTTCTTGCAGTTGAGCCGTTCCCCTTCTACCAACTTATCTGCAGTATGTGCGTGCCTGCATGCCCTGCGTCTGCTTGTTTTGGCAGTTTTGATGGCAGAGAATGCTGGGCCTCTTTCATGTGGTTTATGTCACATCTGCTGCTGTGCGAGCCACGCGCGGCTCTTCAGGAGCGTTCGCCACTTGCTGCTTCTCATGCTCTGGTATACTTCCTCTGCAGATGGCTTTCCTGGCTCCCAAGGACCGTATGTTTTTTCAGTTTCTTTTAATGTGTGTACACCCATCCCATGCAGTTCCAATGAAGTATGTGTTGTTTATTTCCTCTGCTGTCCAGCTCTGAAGGTTCAGGTCTAGGAAGGCAATCACTGATACTAAGTGCAAGAATGGTCCTTAACACAACCTGCTCCTTTACTGGGGTCCTTTTCTCCTCTATCTTGAAACTGTAGAATACTCCACTTGTTCTGTTTTTAATCCTGTAGTGACTAATTTTAGCTATCTTACCACCAGCCATCCATTGTCTGTGGAGAGAAGTGGATGAGACATACTAAGGGAGATATCTAAGATAGGTGGTCAGATTTGCATCTCTCAGATATCTCTAGTTTCTCTCCCCATGGACACAGAGGAAGCCTAGATGACAAACCTAGGCTAACTGGTCCACTTTGAGACAGCAATATCTAGTTGAGATATATCTCTCTCCAGCTACCCAGGATTCATGGTGGTATGCATGAATGCTGTATGCTTGCAAACTGCTGGTTGGGATTTTTTTCATGAGCTAATCCTCTTTTCAGCACTTTCCATATTGCCTCAGCCATGAGGACAGAGCAGAGGAGAGCTGAGTGTTGGCAGAAGGGCATGTGAATATAAAAGATAAGGACTAAGAGCTTCCTTACAAATGCATCAGTTGCAGACTCATGCTAGGTATTTCTTTGCTAGATGAAACAGAATAACAGATTGGCCTAGGTAAGATGACATGGCATTGTATTGGTGAGAAATTCGGGTAAAGTCCCCAAACTTTGAGAAATAGAAAAACCCTAGAACGGTAGGAGGACAAACCTTCCATGCAGAATATTTCAAATGTGGGTGGGAGATTTAGCAATTCCCTAGTCAAGACTAGAAGTGGAAGCTGAGAAAGGTCAGGCTTTTCATAATGTTAGTGATCCCCTTGACTTACTTCCTGAAAAAGCTGAATGTCTGCCATATGTTTATTTATACCAAGAACTATTCATTCCCCATCAAGACTGGTGTTTTTATTGATAACTATGTTGTTTTTATTCAAGAGCAAAACTGTCAGAACCCAGATACCAATGATAGGTTTAATGCATTGCTGCTGATTCATGAGATTTACAAATTTTTCTCAAAATTTGAACCACTTCTATATTTAAAAGTGTGCTTTAGGTAAACTAACCAGCCACATCTGTGAGAAAAAAGGCTTCCTCACACCAGCAGCAAAAACTTGCTCTTGGTAGAGCTGTTAAAATATTCCAGATTTTTATATCCTGAAATAGTATTGAATAGATCAAGTAAAACAGTAGCAGCAGCAACATTTTTATTTTGGCTGCTGTCCAGCAATAAGAAAAATCCTGTAGATGCAGACTGCTTCTTATTTTCTTTAGAATTAGTGTGCTGATTCTGCATATCAACTATGTGTGAAAGTCTCCATGATGCTAATGGGAGCTCTGCACAGGGACCAGCTGCGCAATTCCTTCCCACATGCAGGACTCAAGGCCTATAGTGAAGGTTTAAACCAGCAAGGTTATTACATGGTGAAAAACTGGCATTGCCATAACTCTGCAAAGCCATAACTGTTGTGACATAAGGCAAGGAACACAAGGCAATAAATGTGGATCTGTGAGATGTGGGAGAAATGACAGGCTTGGAAAGGTGGTTTCTATCATTGTTCTGGTAAGAAAGCAACAATAGTAAGAGAGACATGATATGTCAGGGCAGACATGCTGCCTAATTTCCAGTTTGGTTTGCTTTTAGGAGTTTCCTGTGCGAGGTTGTTGGAAAAAAAAATTCTGCATAGTCTGAATTATGTATAAGGATCCAATCCTATGCTCATGCAGTATCCTGTTGTATTCACTGGAAATCAAGCCTGTGAAAAAAGCAAGACTGGGCCTGTAATCTTCCTTTAGAAAATATTCTTTCTTTCCCTGAAAATTGATTAAAAATAAAATGAAAAGTAATGTTCTCTGTCACTGGCACCATTTCTACAGGGCATCAAAGCTACTGGTTCCTTATAATCTCTAGACATTCCCTGACTGCAAAAGGTCATCTTGGAGTGAGCAGGGGAAACTGAAAGAGAGTTATCTGCAGGCCAAATAAGGTGAAAGCTGCTGTGACTAAAGTTCAAGTTTATTTACACAGAGAAAAAAATAAGTGAAAAATTTGCTGACTTATTTACTTTTATTTTAGAAAGATTTGGGGCAATTTGTTTAAAGCAGAATGAAAGGTGAAAAAAAGGAAGCAAAATGTACAGTGATATAATAGAAATAGCAGTTAATGATTGTTACTGGCAATCTTTACTTTTCATTATTCTTCTCATTCTAACCCAGTGATGTTGCTGTTATTTTCTAGATAAGGAAATCTTTGAGGTTGGGATTTTCTTTTATTTTTCCCCTTGGAAAAACTGCCTTGTGCTGTCTTGCCACTGTGGAAGGAATATAAAATCTATACAAAGAGTGAAATTAAGGAAATACAGTTTCATGTGGTTTTATGTTCTAGTTTACACTTATAAGCTAATACTCAACACCAAAATAATTGTAGATTCTCCTGCATACATTACAACATCCCACAGAGCAGTGACAACATCTGTGCTGAATATTTCGGTCTCAAACATTCTGCTGACTGGCTCATTATCTGCCACCAAACAGAATTCCAAATAGCTGAAATCTTGTCAGTCTCTTCCAGGGCACTAATCTGAATCTCTTGAATCTATCCACTTTAATGCATTCTGTAAAAATTCATTTGTCCTTAAGATGTCCACTCTGTGTTCAAACTTGGCTGAGGATGGCCAGAAGGATCAAAAGTTCCTGGGGCGAGTGCAGACAGACAGTGAAATATCTTGATCACTTAGTTGTCCTCTAGAAAACCAAACTAAAGATGTTAAATTATTGTTTGCTTTGGAGATTATTGGTGGCTGTTGATAGAAAACAATTCATGAACATTCATCAGCCTGTCATTAACACTAAACAAGGTTAAACCAGTAGATTGGTTTAAATCTCAAAATTATAAATTTTATTCTTGATAAATAGTGTTGAGCCTTATGCTTGCTTCCACAGATACCAAACAATTCCCTTGCTAATAACTTGTTAATTATGTCTTGATCCATGTTTGTTGGAAGCAACATGTTCTGGTGAACAAGATGCTGGAAGGGGACCAAGAGCTTTGGGTTAGATATCCAGTTCTGTCTCCTCTGATCACTCTTGGTCTGTTTTTCCTTCTATTGACTGCTAAAACCACCATGCTCATGGTACACATAGGGGGCCCCCGGTCTCATATTGAGCCTACTTGTATCACACTTATATTGCAAGTTTGCAGGTGATCTTGACCATGGGTTTGGGCCTGCAAATCCATTCAGTATTCCTGTGCAGAGGCTCCTGTTCTCTGCAGTAATCTAATTGGCTATATAGGAGAAAAAAAGGAACAAGATTTCAGTGTTTAAAAGCTAATGTCCCAGGATGATACTAAAGTGAATAAACACAAACATGACCCAAATGTACCAAAGCTTGTACACTTGCACTGGAAAGTAGTGGTTTTGATCTTTTTTAATAGATCATAAATAATAAAAGGGTCCTTGCATTGAAACATATATAATAATGCAAATGAGAATAACGATTCTGTATTTTCTTGACTATTTATTTTTTTAACATGGGTCAGCTATAAAGGAGAACAGGATGCCAATGTCCCTGTATGTATGTTTTTACTACTGCAATAACTACAGTTTAAACCATCACCTCACTTTAAAACCTGTTTTGAGCCTTCAGGGAAGCAAAATTCAGCAGTTTGTTTTCACACAGGAAATTACTGTTTTAAGGGATAACATTAAGTATCAAGAACCCTAATTGGTGGATAATTCCTTATTTCGTTATGACTTACTTTGTAGCTTTTTTGTCTGGAAATAATCCTCAAATTTGATGGGGATTTGGTGTCAGAACTGATAAAAAAGGATACCAAAGATAGATCAGATAAAGTATGCTGGTAAAAAGTTTCCTGTGCAGTACTGCAGCCCACAATAATCACAGCAAACTTTCTACTGTAATAATCATGAATATTTAAAAAACTGTTTGTATTGTACGTTGGACACATTAATATCTTAGGACTGAACATATAGCATCAGACATTCAAACCTCTTGTTCAGCTTATATTAATTGATTGATGCTGTATTCTTTTAACAGTGTTCAAGAAAAAAAAGTCAGAGTTGCATGAAACTGATTACAAGAAAGAATATAACATGCTATTATGCTACAGGCTTCACAAAACTGTTTAAATCTGGCACCACTTTATTTTCTCAGCTTTATTACATGTTTTAAGAACATCAATAAAGTAAATGGTCCATGCCTCAAGCAGTTACATGAGCATGGATGATGTTCTTGGCATGCAACACAGCTTGTTTGCACAAACATGTAATGTTGCCATCTCCTACACATGCTCATGCTCCGTTGAGACACCTGGTAGGGCAGAAAAGAAAGTGTCAAGGGCGCAAGAGACAAATTATTAGTTTGTCTCCTACTGCCTCCAGCAGCAATTCCATTTACTGAGATACAGCAGTGGTAAATTATATCTCTGCACTAATGTAAAGTAAGTGACTAGATATTGCTAAGAACTTAAACTCTTCTAGTAAAAAACAAACCGGAATGCAGAGGAGTATAGAAAGGGTCTTGCACTGCTGGCTGATTTCATCCCATGAACAGTAAACCTTACACAGGTTCTTGATGTAATGATTTTAGTGCTGTTCCCTGCTTGCCAGCTTGTTATGAACAGGCTGATTTTTTCTGAATTTGTGAACTGCTTGTAGCTGTTGAACAAAGGCTACACCCAGTACTAAACAGAGACTTCAGCTGAGTATTCACCTACTTATGTGACACGCATTACTGGTGATTTGTTTAGGAGCTATTTACAAAAGCTACTCATTCCCTATTTACAGCATGACTTGCAGGACTAGCTGGCAAAGCTGTAAAGTATGGTAATGCAGCTTCAGAATTCACAGCATATGTCTTGCTCTTACCCTGTTGACCAAAGAAGTGAAGCGAAATATAAAGGTGGAGTGACAGCTTTTATTTTATTCCCATCAGATTATGCTAGTCACAGCTACCAGACTGTTCTGAAAACACTAAGGGAGAGGTAGTCTAAAATTGAGTTATCCATGGTGTTGAATGGTAACATGTCTGGGAACAGCAAGTTTCTGAATTTCAAGAAATCATTTTATGTTACATCAAAATAGCAGCTTCTACAGAGTTGAACAAAAGGGCTGGGGGTTTTATTTATTTGTTTTAATCTTTATAAAAGTATGCAAAATATCTAGACTATGGGATAAAGTGAAAGAAGGTGTTGAAAATATTCTTCAGGAAGAAATACAAATGGAAGGACATCTTTGATGTTATTTCTGTTGATAGAAAGCAGAACCAAACCCTTTATCTGTATTGTTTAAATGTGAAGAAAAACCAATGGTAGTAAGCTCAAAGAATTAATAACTATGAGATTAATAACTATGAGATTAATAACTGAGATTGTTAAAATCTTCAAAGCTAGACAATTTGTAGCAGGAACAGTAGCGGGGATTTTTCTTTCTGTGTAGTTCAATGAATTAGCAAGAGAAAGATCAAAGATGCTCTGTCATCCAGGATTCCTATCTTGTGTCACTTTTCACTGGCAGCAGCTATTAGAAAAGGGAAGGCTAAGAGGAAGCAGAGAGCAAAAGAATGGGAAGAAAAATGTAGAAAGGTTAAAAAATGAGAGGAGGGGATTAAAAAATAGAAAAGGAGGAAAAGATGGATCAAATGAAAAAAATATTAACAGATGGAGCCCCAGTAATTATGGTCTGCCAAAACACCCATGTTTTCTAAAGGCATTTTCATCAGTGCTGAGCTTGCATCTTGTTTTGTGCGGTTTTAACACCTTTTTGGATTGTTTCTTGGGGGCCTGGACACTTTCTATAGAGCTCAGTGGAGCCACAGGGATGGACAGTAACTGTCACAAGTTCACAAACATCTGATAAGTAGAGTTTAATTCTGAGAGGTTATTACAACATGAAAGTGTGCTGCAGAGCCCTCTGGTTCCTTACAGGAACCTTACTAAAATATTATGGTCATGGGCAGAACTCAAGACAAAACCAGATTGTATCTGTAAGGAGTATTTATTTCTACATGACCTTGTTTGTATTGCTTGTAGTGTGCTGCTGCAAAATTGCATATAAGCTAGTGAGAAAAGCACATTTCACTGTGGTGCACATAGTAACAGCAGGACAGAAACTGATATAAGCAATCTGGGTGGCAAAGTCCCACCATAGTTAGTGTTAAAGATACCCAGTGCCCCAAGAGTAGAATTGTTGTACCAAGTGTCAATAGCTATGATACAGTAAGTAATTTTGGGGAAACAAAAGAGCAGAGCATCTCTTTAGCAGGTACAGATACAAACACACACAGAAGTCCTTAAATTTAACAATCCGAGCCCTCACCCAATCCCAGGGCCCTGTTTATCCTCTGGGCTGGTGACAATGACTTTTTCCCTTGGTTTAGTAGAGTGAATGCAGAACAGGTGGCAACTGTACCAGTCACGGGCCCTGATTGCTACTGATTGACTTTTTATCCTTTGTCTATTTTACATTTATGAGTGGCTTGCACAAATTCACCCAAATATTTTTTCTTTTAATCATATAAAATCGTAAGGACAGATCACAGGAGGGAGGAATTTTTGCCTGATTTGAGGCCAATTTTCTATACCAAAGACAGGAATTTCAGAACTTAAAAAAATTCCCGTGATTTCACTTTAGCTCCTGTCACCAAATTTCTATGGCTGGCTGTTGCACAGCTGTTGTGCATGCAGTAAATGGCAGGAGAAGCTAAGTGATGAGTCTTAAGGGTCCTCAGCTGACTACTTTGATTGTGGTGTGAGGTAGGAGGGCGCTGAGTCTAATGGGAGCAGTTGTGCCTGTGCTTAGAGGGATGGGTTCCTGCCTTTCCCAACAGTGAGGACAAGCCAGCACTCAGGATTGCTTCTGGGCGCGTAAGCTGAAGTTGGATCTGGTTTCTTTGGAAAAGGGGAAGCTTAGCTGTGCCTGAAGTCTCTAATAACATCTGTGTCTTCTGAGGTCCTGTCCCACAGCACAGGGTAAGTGGTAAGAAGACTGGAGTAGCTTTGCTTCTTCCTTTTGTACTTTGGTTGGGGAAAAATGAAATTTGCTATGTGACTGTCATGGTAGGAGGAAGGCAGCCTTGTGTGTAGAAGTAGATGAATCCAAGCAGCTGCAATAAGAGCAACTGAACAGAACCTGGCTTTTGAAGAAATTCATCCTTATGTCAGCTACTGTGCTGGAGCTGCTGGCTACATGTCTCACAAGTGTAATAACTGGGGAGTGGCTGTTACCTCAGTGATGTTAGCCCTTGCCAATAGAACTTGCCGGGCTCTGCCACATACCCTGCTAAGGCCTCAGCAAAGCTGAAAACTGGTATCAGCTTTTTCAGGTATGCAAATGGAGCAAGAAGCTCCAGTCCTGGTTTGAACTTGGTCTCTAGGGGGATGGAGAACAGCAAACTAGAGGAAAGATAAAATTGTGGTAATACACCATGGAGCCTGTTGTTGTCTGAGGGTGGACCTGTGCACGTTTGGCTGTGGGTCCCCAAGTGTATAACAGTACGTTAGGAGTTGGCATTTGAAATAAGAAAGCTGATGGTCTTTTGCTTTGAAGTCTTTGCCATGAGTCTCTTGTCAGTTTGATTTCACAGGAGATAAGCAAAATCCAGTCATCAGAGAACACAATCAGATGAGTCTGGCATTGTTCACCATTGGTAAATCTGTGCCTTGGCCTATTACCAAGTAGCAGTGGTAATTTCTTGCATGAAACACCCACTTCAAGTAATGGAAGGAATTTATACTGGTTTTATGAATCTGCTTTTTCTGTATTCTAAACTGCTTGGTCACATCAGTATTATGATTATCCTGTGATGACTGATGATAAAGTTAAAAATATCCCATGGGGAGCTGTTCCAACCTTAACTGCAGGTTTCAGGCAGATGCTAATAAATCGTTTGCCTACATTCATAGCAGTGGACTGTGAACAAAACCTTAAAGTTTGGGTTTTGGGCACAAGTGGAGTCAAGTGCTAGATACCTTTGCCAGAGTGCTTGTGAAAAGAATGGTCTTGCAGGTTGGTTTTTTTTTTTTGGTTTTTTTTTTTTTTTTCCTTGGTTTTTTTTGTGGTTGTGTTTTTGTTTGTTTTTCTTTTAAAAGTGGAAGTAGTTCCTCTTTAACATGTAAGAGTCAATTTTATTATTTTCAGGGAAATCATATGTAAGCGCATGCAAGACAAAGGATTCTTCATGCTATTGCATAATCAGACAAGTTTTGTGGTTAGATATGCTGTTTCTGTTCATTGTTGGATTGGTATGTGATGTGCTATCCATAAAGTAATCATCTGCCCAGAGAGTTTTCTGGGAGTTTCAGCTGTGCCAACTCCCTCCAGGATTCTCATCGTTTAGGCGCCTATGTTCTACGTGAAGGAAGTAGACATTTTGGTTTTTGGAAGACCTATCTTTTGCTCAACACAAAGCCTTGGAACTGTGATTCACTAAATAAAAGGAGTGCACGGTGAGATTGCACTGAGTGGCATCCAAAAAAGGTGGTTCTGATTGCACAGAAAAGTGCGCAAACAGAAGGCAAAGTGTAACACTGTACCAGCTACTAGGAGAAAAATTAACCCTATCAGCTAAAACTAGGACAGTGGTGGATTGTTGCGTGCTGAAGCTTATTCCATCACCACTGCACTCGTCCAGTTTTATTGAAGTTCATTAATACAGTGATCAAAAGGGAGTCAGGTTCAGATCCTGAAATCCAGAGTAGTGGATATTGGTGCCAAGAAGCAGCCAGCTCAGTGATGGCTGTATGGCCACCATGAAAGCGATGGTATCCAGTGTACATGTCATCATACAGTTTAGTTCAGTGCCTATTCTCATGCAAGATAAAAATCCCCTTGAGGTACACACTGGACTTCCCATCCTTCTACATTAGTCACCAAGTGCATACAGGTCCTTGAGCAAAAGCAGTCCCACAAGTGGGTTTACCTTTTCCTGAGGCAGTAATGACCCAGACTTTTTTTCCCCAGCAGATATATTCTGCAGTAGTTTGTACAGTAGATCCTCATCAACGTGTCACCTCACACTTGAGTGACACTCCAAAATCTTTGCCCTCTGGCCAGTCCATGGTGACCTTCTAGGATTCCTGGATGACTGTGTTTTCCTGTTTGAGCTTGTTGTGTGCAAATCCATGTAATATCGGTTGCTTGATGTGTAGAGGAGTCCCTGCCTTTGAGCATCCAGCCCAACACAGGCAAACAGGGTGCCAGGAAGAGCTCTGCTTAAGTGCCAGTCACCTCCAAAGGAGCTCAAACCCCTTCATAGGCTGCCAGTTTCAGTTGTGGCATAGCCAGCCTCAGATCCTGTGTATTCCTGACTCCAAAAGCTAAGGGGTCGACCTCGAATCTCCCCTGGAGCTTTCTGACAGAAGCTCCAAATAGGACCATTCTCTCCGACTGCAGTGCAAAGCATATTTTTCTCATCTTGCCCAGTCCAGGCTGGCCTGAGGGCTACTGCATGAACTGTCTCTTATTTTGAATTGTTCAAAGGCTTGTTGCTCAGGGCCCATTTGACATCTTCTTCACGGTCACGTAACAGGGGGCTTACAAATTGTAATTTGGGATGTGCATTCTTCAGAACCCCACAACACCCAAAAACGCTTGTGTTTCTTTCTTACTAGTTGGTGGAGATGTTGCTGTTATCTTGTTAGTCACATTTGTGGAGATCTGATGATGTCCATATTGCCATTTTATTCCCAAATACTGGCTTTCCTTTGCAGGTCCCTTGACCTGTTTTATGGCAAAACCAGCCTTCAGAAAGATTTAGATAATTTTCTTCCTTTTCTCAAAAACTTTTTCTGCTGTATTGCTCCACACTATAATATCATTATCAGTTGGCAGAGCTGTCCCGCAGCTGGGGCAGGCTGCTGGGGGTTGGTGGTTGGGATGGTTCCCTCTATGGTTGCCCTTGTTTTGCTGGAGGCCACCTCCTGTCAATGAGGGCAGGGGAGCTGTGCAGCAGGGGGGAGCGGCACCACAGAGGGTGGCTGCAGCAGCTGCTCAGGGTTCCGAGGGCCATGACACCCCCTGTGCCAGCTGGTAGGGGACACGCTGGTCCTGAGCAATCTCCCAGGACAGAGGGGGTAACGCATGGGGAATGATGGGAGGTGGCATGGCTGGGCAGTAGAGCTCAGACCAGACATTTCCAGTGTCATCAGCAGCTGGAGGGGAAATGGCTGTGTTGGGAGAAGCAGAGAGAGATGATGAGGTGAGAAATAGGCAGGCAGAGCCAGCTGGGGGGTTACTTGGAGGGCAGGGGCACCAGGAGGAGACAGAGGTGCAGCTCGACCTGCCATGACTGTTGGTCAGTGGCTGTTGACCACCCTCTCTCCAGCAGATTTCACCCCAATGTTCCACCAGTACTGAATGCTTCAGCAGCCTTGTGGCCAATGGACCCCAGCAGCTTCCCCTCTCTGGTTTTCCTTCCCTGCTTGTGATTCCCTGTCCTAAACGATGGTTTCCCTGCCCACAATGCTTTGCCATCCCAATGATGTTTCTTGGGGAGGTAAATTTTGTGTCCAAGGGGAAGGAATTTGGATAATTTTCTTCCCTTTCTCAAAAATTTCTTCTACTGCATCACCCCACAGAATGGTGTCATCAGTGTATTGCAGGCTTTCTGGAGCTTGCCTGTGTTGCAGCGCAGTCTGGATCAGATCATGGTAGATGGAACGGCTGTGTCCCCATCCCTGGGCAGTTGATTCCAAGTGTACTGGATGCCCCTCCAAGTGAAAGCAAATTGTGGCCTGCACTCTGCTGCCAAAAGAATTGAGGAAAACTCATTAGCAATATCAGTTGTGGCATACCACTTGGCTACCTTTGACTCCAGTTCACATTGAAGTTCCAGCATGTCTGGTATGACAGCACTCAGTGGTGGCGTCACTTCAGAGAAGGGTCACAGGGATGATCAGGGGACTGGAGCACCTCCTGTATGAAGACAGGCTGAGAAAGTTGGGGCTGTTCAGCCTGCAGAAGAGAAGGCTGCGTGGAGACCTCATAGCAGCCTTCCAATATCTGAAGGAGGCCTACAAGTATGACAGATGGAGTCTTCATCAGGGACTGTAGTGTTAGGGCAAGAGGTAACGGGTTTAAACTAAAAAATGGGAAGCTCGGGTTGGATATAATGAAGAAGTTATTTTCTGGGAGGGTGGTGAGGCACTGGAGGAAGTTGCCCAAAGAAGTTGTAAATACTACATTCCTGGCAGTATTCAAGGCCAGGCGGGACAGAGCCTTGGCCAACATGGTCTAGTGTGAGGAGTCCCTACCCCTGGTAGGCAGGTTGGAACGAGATGATCTTAAGGTCCTTCCAACCCCAATCAGTCTATGATTCTAAGAGTCTATTTAAAGCCTCCTACATCATGTAATATGAATCCTAAGTAGCTGGGAGTCCTTCAGGGACAAATATATAATCCTTAAAACACTTTCTTTAAAAAATTAACTCTGAAAACTTTTCATAATATGATTGATACTTTCATTATTTAAGGAGTGTTAAAATTGCCCCAAAACAGAAAAGCTTTGTTCTTGGAATATGTGACGAAAAATGACAAGGAAAATGTTAAATGTGTTATGACATATTTACCTTTTATGATTAGCTTTCCTCTGGCCTGGCTAAAAATCACTGAAGCTGCCTGTATCAAGTCAGATAGAGAAGTACATCCTAGATTTGAAAACATAGGAGATCCTGGCTTTGGTTTCCTGATACTCAATTCTGAAGGTACTAGAGTCCAGCCAGTGTGGACACATTGCTGTTGGAATGCTGCACTCATTAGGACTGGATAAGACTCTAACATTTATCCTGAATATGCAGCAGATGCAAATGGTAAATCATAATGTCCTTGATAAGGTATTAAAGATAAGAAAAAAAATTGCAATGAAGAATTAATTTCAGATATTTATGTGCTTTTTCTATTTCACACCTTATTTCTTACCTCTTGTTTTTGAGTTCTTCTGTTTTCAGGGTTTTTTACATTATGGCATCCAGATCTAAGATTTGCTTAATTTTGAAGAGTGAAACTTTATATGATTCAATTACAGAAGCTTCAGTAAACAATATTTATACTTTATTAATTACTTCTCCTTGATCTTCTACTCCTGCAATTGATTTTAAAAACAAACTAATACTATCCTTATAAGTAATAACATCAGGACTCTATGAAATGGTGGTGGCAGTATTATTAGGTTAAATCTGCAGCAGCTGTTTTGTCTCTGTGACGTTACAGGGTAAGCTGAACTAGCCTTCACCCTGAAATTCTATCACCTCTACAGAGGCACCGGGGACAGTAAGAATAATAAGTAATAACTGTTACTGATAATAACTATTAGCAAGCAATAGTTATACTTATAGTAAAACAGTGTATGTTTTGTTACTTTGAGTTTCTTTGCTTTTCCTTCGTTGCATTTGACAAATGACTGAGAATCAAATAGAAAGATAATTTTTTTTTTTTTTTTTGTTGTTTGGATTAGTGCCACTTTCACTTTAATAAAAATAACCAAAGCTGTATTTGTTTCTTTCTTTCACTGTTTGTAATCAGAGGGACTGTCCTCTAATCTTTTTAATGAAGCCGTGATAGACTTGCAGAAGTAATTATTGGGCATTATGTTTTCACAGGGCATTCTGGGCACTTGAGAGGCTGCACTAGTTCAATCTTTTTATAATGACAAAGGCATTGTGAAGTTTTACCTGTGCTTTTGTTTTGTCTAGCTAATGTGGAAGTCAGGGGAGGAAAAAACCCATCAGTTTACAGAACATTGATCTAACAAAATACACAAGCCAAAGAGCCAAATTGTGAAAGATTGTTTGTTTGACGTATTAGCTTGGGAACTGCCAGTACCCTCCACTGTGATTTAAATAAATTCTGTAGTTTAGAAAGGAAAAGATAATTAGGAAACAGAGAATTTGTAAGACTCCTGTCTGGAAATGAAAAGAACAGGAGAGCAGGAGATGTACTTAGGTGTTGATTTAAGAGGCTTATGGTGTGGAAAAAAAGTGATGCTTTGTGTGTGTGTGTGTGTGTTCTTTAGCCTAATTCACTAGTGGAATTTGTCATACCTTGTTTCTCATGTATGAATGTCAGTTTCAAAACTGATTTTAATTAGCATAGTAATATTCCAGTGATGTTGCACAGTTTTGAAGTGTATAACTTCTTAAGTAATGTTCACTTCTGCTGTGTTGAATAGGTTAAGTATCATGCTATAATGAAGTGTTATGGGGTTATTTATTTGCTCTGTCTTTTGAAACAGATCACACTTGCATAGTAGATGCCTAATCAGCGTGGGTTGATTGTTTCTGCATTGCATTGAAAGAGCAACCCACTGGAGTTTATTATTAGAATGTCCTTAATATTTATTGTAAGTACAATATTTCATTAGAATCTCCTTTGGTAATATGCAAAAAAGTGAAGAAGAGATGCTGTATTATGGGCTTACAAATGGTAAGCTCTTGATTTTATATCTGAGGGCTTTTTGTTATTTGTTCCCCTCTGGAATCATTTGACCAGCATGACAGATTTATCCTGAGCTTTCTTGCTTCATTATTAAGTGTAGCATAATCAAAAAGAAGCCTTCAGAGACAAATACACTCTTGGACAGTGTATTTAAAACTCTCATTAAGACATCAGCTCTTAAAAAGAAAAAAAATAAAAAGATCTTCTGGCACAAATCCATGGCAATGTTTGCTCTGCAGTACACATTCAAGTGTTAGCCTTTGTAGGTGTGAAATTTGGTGAGGTCTGAAGCTCTGGAATAAATTAATGTAGTATGCTTAGTAACATTCCTTTCATAAACGAGTGGGCAGCAGCTTTGGAAAGCTTGATGAGTTAAAGGGAAAGCATGCATGGTAGCACGTTGCACGTCATAGGAAGTTATAGCCCATGTTTCTACATATAAGGCCATAGTTCCGGTGGAAGAACAGTATCTGCAGAAAAACATTACAAAAAAATAACCTGTCATTGAATCTTTGAGCATTCCCAGATTACATCTGTAAATTTTTAAACAAGCAGTTGGCCTACACATTTCCCTGAAACATGGAGATTCTTTGGATGTGCAATCATGCCTTGGCGAAGGCTTTCTGTGAAATCTGTAAATCATCAGTACTGAGATAATAAAATCTAAAATGATTATTTAAGTTAGCTATTTAAAAATACTTGTTCTCCCAAGTATAACATCTCTCTAGAGCATTAATGTATTTATATATAATATTACAGCTGTTGTACTGGATCGGAAATCATTAGTGGCTGAAGAAATGGCAAGAATAAAAAGAGTAATGGTGTGATGACTCCTTGTCATTTATAAGTAGCAGCTGCATTTCCTTTTCCTTCAGTTATATGTGTTTTCCAAATGAACTAGTTAAATCTCATCTCACTGCAGTTTGATCTTAAGAGTTTTTTCCCTAGAGCTGAGCTAGTAAACTGATGACCTCTGCCTAGCTCTTGGTCTATTCTGGAAGGAATTACTGTTCTTCACATTAGGCTCAGAAGGGGATGACCAAACAGTGGCTGAACTCTGCTTTTAACCCCAGAGGCAAAACCTGTCTGCTTAGGAGTGATAAATGCAAGGAGACTCTTGGGGGGGGAAACTTTTGTGGCTTGCTATGCTGCCTCTAGAGAGGACTTCACACTGCAGTGTTGGTATTCTAGAACATTTAATTAACAGTTAATTGAGAGATTACTCATGTAAAACAGAAGAAAATATTAGCTGTGGAGTGCTCTGGATGTAAGTGTTTTAGCTGAAGCCAAGTAAATAGACTAGCAGTGGAAATAGGCTGTGGTAAATTCTTGGCCATTACATTTGTCACCCCAAATGTCACAGGAATAAGTGTGTTGACAGATGAGCTGCAGAAAATCTTGCTTGGTGGTTTGAAAAATTAAAGCTCTGGTGCTCCCACTGCCTGCTGGAGGTTACTGTTTCCATAATAGGGTCAGTGGGAGAGAATGATCTAGCTCTGTAGCTTGAAGGAAACAGCTATACTCTGTACTGGGAAAGCTGAAGTGCGTGCTAACATTCTGTCCCTCTGCTTGCTGTGGAAAGAGTCCCATGAGGCTGGAGCTCCGCTCACCTGTCCATGTATTAAGACGAAGAAACTAACTGTGATTACTTGGATGTTTGTCGATCTGTGTTAAAATCTGGTCCAGAAAAACATTCCTGATTAAAGTGATTCTCCAGCTAGTACCCATCCTGTTTGAATCAGGTTGGATGGTATTGTGTATTTAATAAAAGTCAGGCTAAATTTCTGACACACAGCCTAAAAGCCACTATTGTATGTTAGTAATAGCAGTGACTAAATAAAATCAAATTCTCCACTGTGTAGCACAGCTGCATTGTTTAATGGTTTCATGGATGTTTTACAATGTGACTTTGCTGGGAAATTATGCTCCTGAAATAGAAATCCTACGGAACAGCTGAAAATTTATTTCAGTTAGTAAAATGAACATGACTTCAAAGAAGTATACAAGTGCAGCAGCTCAACATGCAGCATGACCTTAAGAAGGAAAACTTTTGACTGACCATTTGAACTTTTAAAATATCTCTATATCAACCTTAATTAGAGCAAAGCTTGTTGCTGTGATTATAGATATGAGATGGTGAAGAGCTACTTCTCCATTGAAAATTAGTATCTTCAGACTGCATTTATCTTCTCTAATATTCAATTCCTATTACCTCTGTATTTCAGAATAGTGTGGTGAACAGAACCTACTAATTTGTTCATCAGATATCTTTGCTTGTCTGCATAATGTTGCAAATTTGGAGCTGCTTGATGAAAAGGTTCATAGCAGTTTATTAAAATAGGGCTTAATAGTAGCAAAATGCTGTGATAAATCAGGACTTTTTGCTTGCAGCTTTCTTTAATAGGACTATGTTTTTATTTAAGTGATAAGTGCAATAACATGACTTAGTAAATTCCAGGGTCTGGATTATTGCAGCTGTGATTTTTAAAGAAGCAAAATCCAAAACATCAAGAAATCCTGTACCCGAGGCTAAAATAATGTTGTACAGACAACATGAACTAAAGAAACCTTTGTTTAATAAATAAATAAAGAGGCAAGGCAGTGATTTGTCGCAAACATTTTTCCTTTGATTCTGCTTATTATTAATAGCTAAGATTAGTCAGTCCTGAACAGGAAGAACTTTCCCCATACATGGTTTAAACTGTTGAATATGTTGACTCATCTGTGTTGAATGCATCATGCCATGACTTATCTATGTTATATATAGATGTATATTTGGGATTCCTGATGCATGAATAAACATAGATGTACTCCTTTCAGCTCAAGGTTGTACCTGGGGAAAGGAAAGGTCACAATTATTGTCTATAGGACCTGGACTTTACCTGTGGATGATCACATCATAAAAATTTGGGTATAAATAACCAAGTTCTTTTGGGAAAATTTGCTTCTTTGTATTCAGCAGAAGAGTCCATTTCACAGTAATGTTCTCAAAGCCATTCCTTTCCTTTCACTGCCTCCTTGCTCCAAGGTAGCTTAGTGCTAAGTCATATAATGAATAAAGGGTTCAACTACTTGTATTCTAGTGAGATTAACTGATAGCAGTGTACACAAGGGCTTTCAGGATCAACATGTGGAGAAAAATATTTTTGAGACTTTTTCAAATTACTAGTTTAGTTTTTGGACTCCAAAAAGAATTTGTGCGGTTATATGGGTATAAGAAATAACTGAATTTCTTTGTATCCATCTATGTCTATATGTCTTCTACTTTATGCTGTAACTGGCACTGTATTTAGTTCCCTTCTCAAGTATCTTACAGGTTGACTTACAGCACTCTGGTAACTTCTGCTTCCACTAACTATACCAGTCTTGTTTGGCTTGACATCATGACATGGTTGTAAAGGTGACTCTTGTCTTTGCGTGGCTATTCTTGCCTTTGCACTGGAATATGTTTGGGTTTAGCCTGTTGATTAATTTGCTGTCAGTAAGATTTACTGAAAAAAAAAAAAAAAAAAAAAAGGCAAAAACAAGCCAAACTTTCTGAAGTTACAGACAAATGCCAAAATTCTTACTGGAATTTTAGTATACTAGAATTTTTTTTTCTTCTTTCTTTTTTCTTTTTTTTTTTTTTTGTCACATAGAAAATAAGCCTTTCTAACTAGGTGGTGGATGGCTAAAACCCACTTAGTCTTCTGTCTGTGACCTGTAGTAAACTGAGGCTGTCACAAATAGGTCATGTTCTTTCCTGTATCCAGCTCCTCCTTTTTCTTCTTGCCCAACCAGCTATTTCCCAGAAGTGAAATGTTCTTTAATCCAGTTGTGTGAACAGCATTATGATTCCATTGGCTTGCTTAAAAAAAAATAAAATAAAAATTCTGGGAGCAACTCCTCAAAGAAGGTCATCAGAAGAACAGCTTCTTAGCACTCTCACTGGAGAATGCAGTCCTTCCCTGTTTGTGGTTCAGTGTGGCTGCAGGAGTCTGGCAAGCAGATGGCGTGGTGCAGGAGTTTGTCAGACAGAGATAGTGAGGAGGCCAAGAGAGTCTAGAAAGTATGACAAAGCAGGATGAGCAGACCAAATATCTTAAAGATGTCTTACACATGCTCCCACCATGTGATATTGTGTCGTGTATTCTCTCATGTGCTTTAACAAATAATTTGGTGAAATGGGTTATTTGGAGACACTGTAAGGAAAAGGTTTTACTCTATAAATGGGTTCTGGAACTTTGACCTTAACTCTCTTTTCTTTCTCTGCGAGTTTAGTTTTCTTTTGTGTTAAGAGCTTTGACTAAAAGTGATATGAATACTTCTTGAAGAAGGGTCCAGTCTTTTGGAAAGACTAATGGAAGTCATGTTTGATTTTATCATCAAATATAAAATAAAATATTTGGCTGTGTTTAGTTGAAGTGTTTTGGTTTTCAGTGTGAGGGTGAATTCTTTATTTTTCCAAAATCGTTACTAAAACCACATTGATATCCAGTATATATGTTACCTGCTACCCACGGGGTCTTGAATAATTGATAAAATTGTTGGGCTGGTAGGAAACCACTGTGGTCTGTTTGTGTGTATGTATTCATATTTTGTATGAATTTTTTGAAATTAGTGTTTGAAAAGCATAAAAATAGAAGGAGGAGGATTCTGCTATCTGAGGAAAGCAGACAGATGTGTTGTGTTACATTTTGTATTTAGAGGAAATGACAATAACATCTGCTTCCCTTTAACCTTTCAGCAGTCTGACCTAAATGCAGGTCTAAGAGAAGCTTTTCACTTGGTCAAGAGTGTTTGGCTCTTCAAATTCCATTTTAACAAATGTCTAATAATAGTGTGGAGAAAATGTCACAGTTTTCCTTTGTGGTTTAGAAAACAAATCCAACAATCTGGCATATGCCAGGTACATATTGGGGCAATACTGAATGTGTTGCTGGTGCAGTATGATAGTAGCCAGGAATGTGGTAGATATATCTATCATTTCTTGTGTGACTTAGTCTATAGTATACTGGAACTGATTGTCAGTTGATGCAATAAACTGTTTTCTAGTACAATGTTCTTCATGCTTTCTATTGTGTTGCATTTTGTGGTTTGGGGGTGTCTCCCAAAAACATCCTCAGAGTTGCCTTCAATTCTGTCCACTGGAGTTTGTATTCCCATTACATCCTCAACTACCCTTCCCTTCATCATCCTGCCTCAATAGCCTTTGAATTTATGGTTTGTTAAGATTAATTTTTCACATCTGCTAGTTGTACTGCTTTATTGTATTAGTAGTGTTCCAGCTCTTGCACTGTCTCTACACTCTACAGAAATGGTTAAGATGTCTTTTATAAGACTCCTCCATGAATGACTGACATGGTAAAACATGAATCTTTAATTTTCTTTTTCCATATATTTCAGTTTTCCCATCACTTTTGATTTTTCTTCATGACACATTAGCCAGAAATGTTTCAGAACTGGGTACCTCTGAATATTGTCAGATTGTACAGATCCTATGAAAAGCAAATACCACTGTGTTTGGAAGGATCTTCTCTTCTGGGTTAGATTTGAGTTGTTTTTTTATTAATTTTATATACTTTATATACACTTTACATATATAATTATTAAAAGTATGTATTTATAGATACTTTTTATTATTTTTATACTTTATATATATTAATTTTATATATTTTTATATATCATCACAAAGCAGAGCCAAGGTATTCAAGGTGATCATTGTCACAATTGGAATGGCCTTTGTATTGTTTTTGAAACTTCTAGTTTCTCAGGTAAACAGCAAATCCACTGCATCATGTCTAAGTCTTTCTGTTCTCAGTGTTTTCTCCTTTTTGGGAAATCTCTCTGCACCGTTGATCTGTCTTTTGACAAAACTCTATCAAAGTAATATTTGGCAGATTATTTATATGGTATTTCTTTTAGTTATGAAACTGCATTCCTTCCTTGAAAAGAATGAAACATCTCGGAACAGGTGTCTTTAAAATTTGACCATCTTAGTATCCAATAAAAACAAGTCATTTACCAAAATTGTTAATGTAAATTAATATGAACTTTGAGCAGAAGGTACAGGGACTATTGTAGGTAGGTGGGGTACTAGTGCTGTCAAATGAAGATGACTAAAGTCTGAAAATACTGTCACAGAATCATGGGACAGTTTGGGTTGGAAGGGTCCTTAAAGATAATTTGGTTTCAACCCCCTTGTCATGGGAGAAACACCTTCCACTAGACCAGGTTGCTCAAAGCCGCTTCCAACCCTGCCTTAAACATCCTGCAGGGATGGAGCAACTGCAGCTTCTCTGAGCAGCCTGTGCCAGTGCCCCACCACCCTCATAGTGAGCAATGTCTTCCTAATCACAGAATCATGTATCTAAATCTCCACTCTGTCTACTTAAAGTCACTGTCCAATTTAAATAGTTTAAGAATTGTGCTTGTGACTAAAGATAGCCAGATAGCCAAAAGATTTAGGTGCCCTCAGTGATTCTATGTCAGCTTACACTATGGGACAATCTTCTCCAACTCAGTCTATTCTGTAACTCAATACCTAAAAGACCAAGGATGTTACTTAGAAATCTTCATGCAGAAGAAGAGATGAAAGTAAATAGCTTAATGTAGATGCAATTTAGATATTATTTATTTAGTTGGTAGAGTGTTCATCAAATAGATGATCTATGCCTTTGGTTTATTCAGTACTTTGTAGTATGCAACGAGTTTTTGAAATGGCCAAGTGCCACAAATAAGTTCCTCAATCAAAGAGGAAAAGTAACAGCAGCAGCCAGCTCAGTGGGTATAATGCCAAGCATTTCAGTAGTCTTTTGGCTTTCCTTCATGTTCCAGATCTAAAATCACTTTACAACCATCCATATCAGGTAGATTGCTATTTGTGTTCCTTTTTCACAAATTGTACGTGGCACAGATGCTAACCGATTTGCTTTAGGCCATGTATTAAAAGCCCAACTGTGCTCACTTCCAGTCTGAGCAGTTCTGTTACGACTGTTCAAATGTTCTGCAACTTCTAAGGTGGATATAATTTTGGCAAACCCTACAGCAACTTCAAAACAGGATAACATTCACCTAATTTTCTAGAAGTGTAAATCAGTACAGCCTGACTGAGCTGATTCATTTAGGCTGTTAACTTTGGCTTTATATTCGAGGTCACATTATGAACTGACACTAAATGAAAATGATTACAGTAATGGAGTCGGTGGATGTTCTAAGAGGGCTGGGAGTGAGATCTCTTACTGTCTGATACTTGATCTACAGATGCCAATATTTTGTAAGAACATACATGACAATTAATACATAGCACTACTCATTTCAGCATTCTCCCATTGCAAGAAATAATTTTAGAGCACTCCAGGAAGACTTCCCTTCTGTCTGTCAGTAGTGTGTCTTCTGTTAGAAGGCTTAAATTTACTGTAGCAGTAAACCTTTTGCCTTTGCTGAAAAAGATTGTAGTGTCTAGAAACAGAGGGATTTAGGAGCAAAAAGTATAGTATAATCATAGATACAAAATCTTGCAGCTTCATGTTTCATAACAGACTTAGCCTGGAATAAATTGGGTTTTGTACCAAATGTAGGCTAGTAACTGAATGTGCTGCTGCTGCTGCTGCTGTGGCCTTGCCTGGCTTGATCTAATAGCCTATATTTTAGTTGGGGTTTTTGTGATGTAAAAAAGGATATGCATATTTCAGTAATGCTGTCATTTGAAAACCTCATTCTTTATAATCTGTTCCTAATTTTTGGCTAGGGGTTGTGTGGAGGGTGGGCGACACACAAGAACTTGTGATCTATGCAGCACATTCTGTACTTTGAACATAAACTGTAACAACCTTTTCTCTGAGATTATTTAAAACTATTTAAAGCAGCTATTAGCATAGATTAAGTAGTAGTATGGGTGCTCCCTTCTGAACCATCTCTATGTGTTACATTTTAATTGTATTTTTAACAATCAGAAGATATGGAAACACTTTTCACTTGGGATCCCCAAATATTCAACATTTTTGTCCATGAGTGCCATCTTTGAGATTCTGAAAGTACTCCTTACAGTGGGAGTTCTTGACAAAATTCATAGTCATGAACATAGACTGGAGACTGCTTTTCCTAGAAGGTCTTTTTAGGCTTGCACTGGCACTGTAAAGGAGGTTAGCAATGGCTTGTCATATTTAGAGTGTGGTAGCTTATGGAGGCTTACTTTTCTACTGCGTGCAAAACAGGTTTGTGGAAAAATGGATTTTCTGCATATTTTTTTTTTTAAAACAGCATGTCAAGGTATTGCTTTATGAGATTTAATAGCATTTGTGATTTAACTGTCCTTCAGTGTTACAGCATTAGTGTTGCCCTTTAGAGACAAGTCCAAGAGAAGCATTTTCTCACTGCTCTCCAGCATACAACCAAAGGTATTTTCTGGGAAGCTCTTGGTGCTAGGAGGTAGACTCTGTGGAGTGCCTTCATGCTCAGCTCCTGAGTGTAAAATATGGGAAGTTTTGGTCCAGATGATGCAGAGGGGAAAAAAGGAGTCCATGGCAAGGAGCCAAGCAAGCTGAAGTTTTTCTGTGGCTCTCACCCCTCTGTGCTGAAAAAGTGACTCACAATTTGCTTGTTGAACTAATTGACCTTTGACTCTGTAGCAGCAGTAATTTCCCATCATTTGTGTAAAGGCCTCAGAGTCTTCATCTTTTTCTGAGAGCCTCTTATTAATTATCTTAGTGAAAGGTGAAAACAGCACTAATAAAACTGAAAAAAAAAAAGAAAGCTACTGATAGTAAAAAGGAAACAAAAGTATAATTTCCTGGTGTGATTCCTAGCAAAATATGTGCACATTATGAATTTGTAAAGTTCTTTCCTTTTCCATGCACGAACGCAGCAAAACTCTAGAATAATTTTAATCTGAATTTGTCAAAATCCCTAAATTACAGCTTCAGAATACATAGTATCATACTGTAAAGAGTAAAAAAAAAAAAAAAAAAAAACCACATTTTTAAAGAGCTGTAAACAAAAGGCTAAAAAGAGCTCTTTAAAGACATCTGGCTCCTTCTTGATAGTGTGCTTTACTGTAAGCATGCAATAGCCATAGTAAGAATAGTGTATGACCAACTACCTCTATCAATTGTGAAATGTGGTAAGAAAAAAGATATTTCATCAAAATAGTATAAACTATTGCAAAGTACAAAGACAGTATGAAGAAACTGGCTCAGGAAAGTTAGTAGTAACTCAAATTTTCCAACTCCTCCTATTAGGGAGAGCTGATTTTCGTTTTCACTCTTTTTCATTTTTTTTTTTTAACTTCAGTTTCCTCCTTTCCAGGAATGGCCTGTACTACAGAATCCAATAGGAAAGATGTCAACTATTTTTTTGGGGTGGTTGGGTTGATTTGGTTTGGTTTTTGAGAGTTTGGGCAAGTCTATATGGAAGGTATTTTAAGTATTTCAAAAATAGAGTCATAGAATGTCTAGGGCTGGAAAGAACCTTAAGATTGTCTAGTTCCAACCCCCTTGCCGTGGGCAGGGACACCTCAACCTTGATCACATCTCCAAGGCTCTGACCAACCTGGCCTTGAACACTGCCAGAGATGGAGCATTTAGCACTTTTTTTGGGCAGCTTTTTCCAGTGCCTCACCACCCTTACAGTAAAGAACTTCTTTCTTGTATCCAGCCTAAGCTTCCCCTGTTTAAGCCTGAATCCATTACCCCTTGTCCTATCACTACAGTCCCTCATGAAGACTCCCTCTCTGCCATCCTTGTAGACCCCCTTCAGCTGTTGAAAGACTGCTAGAAAGCTGGGCAGCCATCTCTTCTGCAGGCTGAACAGCCCCAATTTTCTTAGCCTGTTTTCATACAGGAGGTTCTTCAGCCCCCTTGATCATCCTTATGCCTCTTCTCTGGACTTGCTCCAGCAGGTCTTCTGTCCTTCTGATGCTAAGGGCACTAGAGCTGTACACAGTAATGATGTCAGGAAGCTGCTGCATGGTAGAAAATAGCTTCCTTACAGGTTTAAGTCTTGCAAGCATCTTTTGGCAAGACTACTGATGTGTAAGGTGTCCCTGCTCGAGGCAGGAGGGTTGGAACTGGATGATCTTCAAGGTTCCTGGCAACCCAAACCACTTTATGATTCTATGTGATGTAACTCACACAGACTTCTTGTCTTGCTTTGTAGAGACAGATAGGCAAAATGGCTTAATATGTATATCAGTTGTTCATGTGTCTTGAGAAGAAATTGAAACCAAATCTAGACACAGCTCCTATGAGATCTAAAGATCGATTTGAAGATATAAATTAAAATTCACCTTCAGTATATATTGCAGAATCTAGCAGTCAGTTGCTTTTAAGTAGGAAATGTTTAATGGAAGTATTCTGTAAATATTCTGGTTTTACAATGGGAATGCTGTTAAATGTAGGTTTGTGTGGTGATGGTTTTGTGGTGTGTGTGTTTTTTCATTCATAGGTGGGCAGAGGTGTGAAAACCAGTTGCAGGCAGTTGTAGAATTGTGGCCTTGAATCTTGTGGAAACCTGATGCCTGACATTCTTATGCCTTTTCCCATCTTGTCATCGATTGCTGGAGTATTTCCCTCAGTCTCCTTAAAGAAGTTTAATTTTGATATAATTCTTTTCCAAGCAGCCCTTAGGTTTGGGGGACTCACAGGGCCCCTGGCATAACTCTCAGATTAAGAAAAGGGGTAGTGTTCCAAGAAACTCAAAAGCTATGGTAAAAGTCTACCCATAGGTTGAAATGCAGGCCATAGGCTCTAGAACCACTAAGGCATCCAGCGCAGAAGCTATGCAAACTCTAAAGTGATAAGACAGAAAAATATACAATTGAATATTGACAATAGTGAAAAAAAAAAAAGCCAAATAAAAGCATGTGCATGAAGCTGAATGTATCAAGAAAATATCATGTTAAAGTACTTCTGACAGCAGAAAAAAATCTCCACAGATGATGAAATTTGGAGTTGCTGGTGTAAACAGATACAACTCCACTGACTTCACCAAACTTACTCATTATGCTAACTGGCTTTGCAAACAGCTGTGCTACAGAATTTAAATTCCATATTTAAAATTGAAGCACACTGCTAAGGGAAAATCTTAACAGCTTTTTTGTTGTCCTCTTTCTCTTATTCCAAAATGCTAGGATCTGAAATAATGCTGCTTTGATGAAAAATTGGGTACCATATTTAATTTTAGCACTGTCTTTGGACAAGCTTTGATTAAAGGCACAAACTGAGCACTTAGCCCTGCAGAGGCCCCGAGATCAATAGCAGTTTGGAGACTGCAGCTTCAGAGATGGAGCTCCTGAAGAGCTCTTCAGCCCTGCCTTCAGATATGGCAGTCTCTGTATGCATCAGACATTTCCTATAAATGCTGGAATATACCTCGCTCCTCTAGGTAGTCTGCAGTTCTCAGAGTTGGAGCTTTCACAAAAGCATTGCTTCAAGTATAAAAGGGTCATATAGTGTATTACGTGTTCTTGGCTGTATTCTCAACCTTTCAGTGACTTTCAAGTACATTATACCCAGATCAGGTGTGGTGCCTGCATAGTCTTTGAAAATGACACTGCAGCAGCTCCTTATGATAGTTTTTAGGGAGATTTTATTGAAATATTTTCATAACCTCTTTTAAAAATTATTATAAGTAATACAAAATTTAAAACAGTCTTTCCCTACCACTTAAAAAAAGCTTCTGATCCCCTGTGTTACGGGAAATGGTATAATAGCATTGGGGTAGTTCAGGTCATAGTATTTTCTCAGAGTTTTTATAAGCAAGGGTACTTTCCCAGTGTTCACAGATGCTAAAAGTAAAAAGTGTTTCTTTCATTATCATTAAATGCAACAGACTGTAACATAATTTATTACACAGAGAAATTTAATCTAAATGATGCAAGTAGCAAGAAATGTGCACAGAATATTTCATGTACCAGCCAGTGAAGTCAACATAGGAAAATTCCAGATAGCCAAACAGCAATTAGCAGCTAATAACATTATTGCTAAAATAGTGCTGAGCTTTCCTGCACTTTTTATAAGTTTGTACCTAATTAAATAATAGAGTGTGCTATGAGAAGTATAGTGTGTGCACACTAAACCACTATGATCAGGCATACAGGATTGCAGGACAAAATGACATTTTATTGTGAAGGTAGCCCCAAGCCCTGATAGAACACATGTGCCTGTAAAAATGGTAGTCTTTCCTCAGTTTTGAGGGCTGACAAATGTGGCTTATACAATTGCAGTATATTGCAAGAGAAGCAACCATATACATCAGAGCTCCGTGATGCCCTTACGCATCTAGTACATGACTGGGCCTGCATTCCTGGCTGCACTTCAGGGTAAAAGGATCACTGATAAGACAAGTAGCATTTACTTGTTGTCTTTTCCAGGTGACAGACTGAATAGGCTGTGCATATCACAGGTTTGCTGGATGCTCAGAAGACATCTCAGAAGCTGAAAGTAGCCTGGAGTCCTAAAAGTTCTTTCTCCCTGCTCCAGAAATACTTCTGTTACCTGTTAGTATAGTGGAGATCTGCTCTAATATTCTTGACTATATGCCGTTGATACTGATTTTTTTTTTTTAAACACTTTTTTCTAATTTCTGTGTTAAGTGTGTGTGGGGGGAGAGACAGGACTGCGAATAGTAGTAAAATAAGTATCTGAGGAGCTCAACATGTATTTTTATGTATAATTCAGACTGATGCAGAGGTTCTCTCCAAGGGAGCCTAAGCAGTCTTATACTTAGGGAGTTTGCTTGGTTCATTAGAATTTAATAAGAATCAACATAACAGCATCATGCTACTGGTAAACATAATTTAGCTTTTGGAAAGAGTAATTTAAAACATTTTAGAGAAGCAGAACGTGAAAGTCACAGTGAGGAAGGTTCTATCTTCTTTGGTCAAGAAGTGATTTATGCCAGTGGCATTTGAATTCGGTATACCCATTTTCTTATTCAGGACTCTTGGAGAGTCATTTTTTCTTTGAAAACATGAGGTAAAGAATCCCAGACATGACCTAAGATAAGTAGTAACAAGCAAAGAAATTAGTTGGGAGTCACATAATCAGTAGACGGTTTGAAGTATTTGATTTCAGATGCTGGGCTCAGTGGCTGTAAAAATGATTGAACTGAGCTATAATACTCTTCATGGTTTATTTTCCTCTTTCTATGAAAGCACTGAAAGCAAAATACACATCCAAATGATCACTCAGCCTGCAAAAGGAATCAGACTTTTCCTGGAAATAAGCATCTCCTGATGTGGCTGTTACAGGTGACTTCTCTCTCTGTACCCCAAAAGGTTGTCTCAAAGACCCTTTTGTAGAGGAGACCACAAGTAATACTGTGAAACATTCCTGCTCTCCTGCTTTTCAGTCTCTGTAAACAAACATTAGCGTAGATCAGAGAGTGTGGACACAAGATAACGCCTTCTGCAAACAGTGTATGACTTCTAAAACTAACACAGCAAATATGTTGTCTCTCTCCCTGGACCCTTCTCTCAGGAGATGGGAGTCTGCTCATAACTCAGCAGTCAAAGGGTTCTTTCATCTGTTTGAGTCTCTCTGCCGAGGTCCCTCTTCAGTGTCATGGGAACATTTAGAAGCTCCAGCTTCATGAGGTTGAAGTGTTGGGTCAGGCTGAGACATGATTTGCTCAGTTTGCCAAGACTGTGTCTGATCTCAGAGTGCCCATGGAACAACCAAAATAGTGCATCTGATGTACTTGACATGCATATAACTCTGGAAGGGTGAGTTCCTTTTACATAAGGGCATACTTCTCAGACTTCTGTGACTCAGAGCAGATACTTTCCAAATGTCTGGGGCCTATTCTTTTAGAAGGAGAGAGAAAAAAAAAAAAAGAGGCATTTTCCTTTTCTAAGTCCAAAGGAACATTTCACAATAATTTTTTTTTTAAAACACACTTTTTTTTTTTTTTCATGTGGCTCTGAGCTCCTGATGAAGAGCCTAATCCATCTCTTGCTAAAGTAAGGAGCCTTGAATAGAAATAGGCATAGCTCAGAAAATGCAAAATTCTGAATAGAGTATATGTATGCACCTTGGTTGGAGCAATCCTAGGCACAGCTACAGGTTGGGTGGAGACTGAAATCTGCCTAAGGAGATTTAGAGATGCCTTGAGGAGAAGGACTTGTGGCTCTTGGTTGATAAGAAGCTCAACATGACCCTACAATGGGTGCCTGCAGCCCAGGAAACACTGTACGCCGAGTTGCAACAAAAGGAGCGTGTCCAGCAGCTTAAGGAAGGTTACAGTCCCTCTCTGCTGTTCTCTTGTGAGACCCTACCTGCAGTATTGCATTCAGAGAGGGAGGTGGACCTGTTTGAGTGAGTCCAGAAGAGGCTGCAAAGATGATCAGAGGGCTGGAGCATCTCTCCTATGGAGATGGGCTGAGAAAGCTGGGATTGCTCAACCTGGAGACGAGAAGGCTCAGGGTACAGCTTATAGCAGATTTCCAATACCTAAAGGGGAAAAATGTGGAGAGGGGCTTTTTACAAAGCACGGAGTGATAGGATAAGGGGGAATGGCTTCAGACAAAGGGGAGGTTTAGATTTGACATTAGAGAAAACCACTTTCACTGTGAGGGGGGTGAGACACTGGAACAGGTTGCCCAGTGAAGTTGTGATTGCCCCATCCCTGGGAGTGTTCAAGGCAGGTTGGATGGGGCTTGGAGTAACCTGATCTAGCTGAAGGTGTCCCTGCCCCTGGCAAGGAGTTTGAAACTTAATTATTTTTAAGGTCCCTTCCACCTTGTCGTGGGTTCAGCAGCAACATTCATTTTTTTTCCTTTGTAGTAGCTGGTACAATGCTGTGTTTTTGATTTTTGACCTGGGAACAGCGTTGATAACACCAGTGTTTATAGTCATGGCTTAGAATGTTTTGGTCTGACCAAGGACTTTCTGAGCTCTGCCAGGGAGGAGGGGAGGCTGGGAGAAAGCAGAGATAGGACGCCTGACTCAAACTGACTAAAGAGGTATTCCATAGCACAGAACGTCATGCCCAGGATGTAAAACGGAGAGCAGAGACCCAGAAGGGTGGGGGTGCACTGCGTGGTCAGGCTTGGTATCAGGTGGTGGGGGTGCATTGCTTGATGGGGCTGGGTGAGTGATTGTGTTCTTTTCCCTTGTATTTCTCTTGTCAGTATTATTACTTGTGGTATCAGTAATGTTTTGTGTTATACCTTAGTTACTAAACTGTTCTTACCTCAGCCTGTGGGAGTTGCATTCTTTTGATTCTCCTCCTCATTCCCCTTTCCTCCTCCCCAGCCTGGGGAAGAAAGAGGGCAGAGTGAGTGAGTGAGAGAACTGTTTGGGGGCCTTTAACCATGACACACCTGTTGAGGTACCTGCAGTTTTTTTTGACTGTGCAACTTGAAGTGCTGAAAATGCCTGTGCTTTGCTCAGAGCCTTCATGCTGCAAAATCAGGCAGTCTAGTGAAAGTGAAACCATACTTAGTAAGTGGTATTAGGTGTGTTTCCCAGAGCCAGCAATCTTCTTCAGCATCAAATCTGAGATTAAATCAATGCTATCTCTACACAAAACCAATCTGAAACATACCATGCTGCAGCATCCTGGTAGTTCTGCAAACTTCCAAACCCAGCTATGCTACTTTTTTTTTTATTTTTTTTTTTTATTTATTTAAAAAATTGCATGGAGATTCTTTTTACTTGACTATTCCTCCTCGTGGTCTGAGCATATTTGCTTCAGTTGTGTGCAGCAGGTAAGAGAATGTCCTGCTTAATCATCTTGGGAAGTGATACATAAATCAATTTTATCTTTGTTTCCTTTATCTTACTTCCAGTAAGAAGAAAAATGTAAGAAGCTACACACAGTGCTGATTTCAGGATACATCCTCCACAGGTACTGAAATAACACAGGTTATTTCTGCAGAATCTTTTAGTTAAAGACAATATTGTCAACTTAAAAAGTCAATTTGCGTTCTTGCTATTAGATAAACTCTAAAAAAAAAAAAAAGGCACTATGGAGTCTGTCTGAAGCTCACAAAAGCTAAGTAGTTCAAAGATAAGGATGACTATTGGAGCAGCATCACTCAATTCGTGCTGGTCAGTACATGTGTATCACTAGGCTACCATAATTAACTTTGACTTGAGAAGTATAGCTTTGCTTTCCACTTAGTGTGTCTTTTTAATTTTTCTTTTGATACCGTTGCTATCTTGAGCTTCAGAGCTTTTGATATTTTAGGGTGAAGGTGTTATGACTAATCGCATAATCAGTTGCAGGGATGAGTTAGCTTCTGATGACTAATGAGGTTTCTATTTGTATATCTCCATTATTAAGTATTCCAGGTGTCTTCAGTAGCTATTTTCTGCATCATTTATAAGTACTATATAATGATATCATTCTTGAATTTGACAAGATGACATGAAATATTTACAAAATTTTATTTTCTGTTCGTGTCTATTGAACTTTATCACTACAGGGAGACAAAATATAGGGGACAGTATCTTATTTATTAAAAGTGGAAGTGCATAATTGGGGCACTAGAATACATTTTCAGTGTCACAAACCTATTAATGAGCATAATACCTCTTTATACCTGGAACATTTTCAGTGTGTACTGCTGGTGACTTTGACAGCTTCTGATTCAAACCAGTGTGTGCAATGCAGAGAATTCATCACAAGTATTGGTTTAACCTAGTTTTTGCCACTTCTCTCTACCTGGGTATGTTCTTCAAACGGTTTATAGGGCTGACTTACGAAAAGTTGCATCAATTGCTGCAGGCTCTGGTGTGGGAAGTCTGTTAAGACTGAAATGTGAAACAGGATTACTACATCCAGCTCTTATATAATAAAATTACAACCTCAGCATTAATTATTTTTTTTCTTAATCCAGGGATGCTCTTGCTGTGGAGTTGACTGTGGTTACAACCAAGAGATTTCCTCTAGTATTAGCTTTGTCCTTATGCAATCAATCCTTAGTATAACGCTGTATCGAACAGAAAGAGGCTGGTCATTTAGAAACAAAGAGCATTAGCTGGTAAGCTCACATTAGAAGAGTTTGCAGGCAGCAGTACTATCATGCTGTGTACTTCAAGTGAAATTCTACAAGATGACTTTTCTTAACTAGTTTGCATAACTAGTCAAATTATGTCACATTTACTGGGAAGAAATAAAGGAATCTTTCCTAGTTGACTTTTATCTAGATTTCCCCTTCACCCAGCTCCTATTCACAGAGGAAAAACCCTCTTCCCCAAGCACAGTGTGCTTTAAAGTTAGACAAGATGTTCTGGTTTGGGTGTAAATTAGAGATTAACTACCAATTTCGTGTAGGTAAATAATTTACAGTGGGGAAACCAGTCAAGACATATATGTGTTCAGTGATGTGGCTGCCTTTTTCCCTCAATCATAAAAGACCTGAATTTTGAAGGGACCTTTAAAGGTCATCTAGTCCAACCATCCTGCTAAAATCAAGGACAGAGAGAACAAGTAGCTCAGGATCGTGTCCATTTGGTTCTTAATAGCTAGAAGGATAGAGATTTCAGTTTGTGACCACTGCTTCAAGTCTTTTCACTGCGGCTCTGTCATCTTTAATGCCTCCATCAGGTATTTGCACGCATTGGTATGATTCCATCATCAGTCTTTTTTTTCTCTAGGCTGAACATTACCAGCACTCAACCACTCCTTGTATGAAAGATGCTTTAATTTCTTTATGATCTTTGTGGCCCCTTGGACTTGCTCCATGTCCCTCTTATGCTGGACTCAGCACTGCTGATGTGGTCTCACCAATGCTAATTAGAGGGGAAGGATCATGTCAGCTTGCTGGGGATACCTGGCCTTGAACACTGCCAGCAATGGAGCATTCATGACTTTCCTGGGCAACACATTCTAGTGCCTCACCACCCTTGCAGGAAAGAATTTCTTCTTCATATCCAATCTAAACTTCTCCTGTTGAAGTTTGAACTCATTACCCCTTGTTCTCTCACTACAGTCCCTCATGAAGAGTCCCTCCTCTGCATCCCTATAGGCCGCCTTCAGATACTGGAAGGCTGCTATAAGGTCTCCACTCAGACTCATCTTCTCCAGGCTGAATAGCCCAACTCTTTCATCCTGTCTTCAAATGGGAGATGCTCCAGTCCCCTGATCATCCTTGTGGCCCTCCTCTGCACTTGTTCCAACAGTTCCATGTCCTTTTTATGTTGAGGACACCAGAACTGCACACAATACTCCAAGTGAGGTCTCATGAGAGCAGAGTGGAGGGCAGGAGCACCTCCGTCAACCTGCTGGTCACACTCCTTTTGATGCAGCCCAGGTTACTGTTTGCTTTCAATGATTCTAATGTATTACAAGTAATTACCATAAGGTACAATATATCAAGAACCTTAGCCCAAGGCCCCCAGCTGATGAACACTAACATAGCAAATACCGGTTTTAAGTAAGGTACGACATGCTGGAACTCTGAGGTCAAGTGTAACAACTTTGAGTGCCGATAAATCAGCGTTATGATGAGTGACTATTAATCCAAAATGATAAATGCTTATCATAAATATGGTTAGACACACTCTGGTCAGATCTGTCATTATCTTAATCCTTTGGGCCCCATGCTGGGTGCCAAAAAAACCTGTTATGGTTTAAAGCCCAGCCTTCAACCCAGAGCCATGCTCACTTGCTCACTCCCTCCCCCCCCCCCCCCAGGTCCTGGATGCATGGAGAGGAGAATCAAAAGAATGTAGCTCCCACAGATTGAAATAAGAATAGTCCAGTAACTAAGGTATAACACAAACTGCTGCTGCTACCACCAATAATAATAATGTCAAGGGAATAACAAGGGAACAGAATATAACTGCTCACCACCTGCTGACCAATATGCAGCCTGACCCAAGCAGTGATCTAACTCTTCTGGTCAGTTTCTATAGTGGGTATGATGTGCTGTGGTATGGAATACCTCTGGCTAGTTTTACTCAGGTGCCGTCTCAGCTTCCTCCTGGCTTCCCCTCCTCCCTGGCAAAGTATGAGACTCAGAAAGTCCTTGGTCGGAGTAAGCACTACTGAGCAGCAACTGAAAACATTGGTGTTATCAGTACTGTTTCCAGGCTGAAAGTCAAAAACACAGCACTGTGCCAGCTACTAAGAAGGAGAAAGCTGGCTGCTACTGCTGAACCCAGAACAGTATTAATGTATTAATTTTTTAAAATGTATTTTAATTTAATATTTAATATAGTAATGTATTAAATTATTAACATCATTCATTTAAGATTTTAAATTATGAATGCATTAATGTATTAGAAGTTTATCTTTCTAATTTTTATCAGGGAGTGGGGGTTCTATTTGAATTTGTCCAGTGTTCAGTTTGCTTGAGCATCCTGTGTAAGAAATTTGAGCAAAAATGTCTTTATTTTTTTTTTAATTTCTCTGTATTAAGCACATTCCTCCCAGCTCATTTCTCCCCTCTTCCTCTTTTCACTGCATTACTGAAAAAACGGTAGATTTATATTATGTATTAGAATGAAATGTATCACTATGAGGGTGGTGAGGCACTGGCACAACTTGCCTAGAGAAGTTGCAGTTGCCCCATCCCTGGAAGTGGTCAAGGCCAGGTTGGATGGATCTCTGAGCAACCTGGTCTAGTGGAAGGTGGCCATACCCATGGCGAAGGGGTTGGAACCAAATTGTCTTTAAGGTTCCTTCCAACCCAAACCATTCCATGATTCTATGAAAATGAGGAGTGTCAAAATAAAGAAACCACTGTGCTTTGCTGAAAGCAAAAACTCATTTCAGAGCAACAAAAATCTGATACAGGATAGGCATGGTTTCACTATGCCTAATTAGGGAGCGCATAAATAAAATCAAGGACTCTGAAAATTGAGCCATTTTGTCTTTGACAGGGCAACAGACCATTCACCCCTTAAAAAAAAAAAAAAAAAAAAAAAAAAAAAAACCAAAAAAAAAAAAAAAAAAAAAAAAAAACAAACCAAAAAACCTAAAAGCTACTTTTTAAACTCTCCATATTCTGGAGATGGCTGTTCAAGCCTGAGGGCTTGTAGAATCAAAGCGAAAACCTGATTAATGAATGAGTTAACTAAAATAGCCCACAAAAAAGCTTTTCTATTAAAAATTCCCACAACTAATTTCTTTGCTATCCAATGACTTGATTTCCACACACACCCCCAACCCACTGCCCTCCTCATAATCTAAACCTGTTTTTGCTATCACAAAATGCATCATAATTCTCTAGATCTGCAAGACTAAATATTGCTCAGTGTCGACATCAGGCCAGTGTTTTTTTTTTTTTTTTTTTTTCTCAGAGAAATTTTGTATTTAGGGGGAAAGTAGAAAGCATTTTTGTGGGATGTTGGTGTTTGGAAAGCAGTGGTTGTTTAGAATTGCTTAGAGGACTGGAATGTCAGTAGTCTGAGAGAAAATGGGTTTGTTGGCAGAAGGCAGACAAAGTGGTCAAAGCTATGTGCTAAGCACAGTTTGTGACATGGCTTTTTGATTTGCACTGTACCTAGTAATAGCATGCCTTTAGAACTGGTTAATGTACACCAATATGTAGCTGTCTCTATAGGCTCCTGAATTTCAAAATGTACATTTTAAATGTTGATTGTCATAGCCAACACCCACATGTTAAATTCCTGTAACATTATCAGCAAGTTTAAAAAAGCCTCACTGAACTCTTTGCTTAATATGAATTTTGAATTGTCAATAAACTTGATTTGCAAAATGCTTTCTCAAAAAAGTTTTTCCAACTTCTTTAGTACAATAAACAGCTGTGGGTTTTGAAATGAATAATATACAAGATGGCTTTACTTTCAACAACACTGAAAATTCCATCTCACAGGATTTGTGGTGGTGATTCAGCAAATGATCTTGTTGGAAATAGGTTAATAAAACTAAATTTGGAAATAGGAGAATAACGCTAATCACAACTAGATTGCAAAAGTAAAAATCTAACCACAATTATGCCAGGGTAGCACTGAACAAGTGTCATTTGTTTTTTTACTTAGAAGTCTGAGCAAATCCTCAACTATTTCGCAAAAACTCTTGGGCTTTCAAATGAGAAGATTGCTGATAAGAGGAGAAGATTTGGGCACTTTGGTAAAATATTCAGTTGGCTTCTTCAATTGATTAAGTGGAATGGTGTGTTTTAAAGACTAAGATTGCTTAAGAAGCTCTTTGCTCTGTTTGATGTAAGACATGAGAAAAACAATCAAATGCAAAATTTGGAAGTATATGAGATTTAACTGAATTTTGATGTAATTAAGAGCTTCAAGTTGAGTTTTTGTAAGGATTTCTAACCTTTTTTTTTTTTGACAGAATTATGTGTGCTTATGTTATTACATGGTAAATATGTAAAAATTTGAAGGAAAAAATAAGACAGCTTTTTATTTCTTGTATTTTTTTTTAATTTGAATGAGTCTCAGACTGAAAATAGTATTCAGGAAACAGAATGATATCTTGGGAGAAGGAAGAATAAATTTTACATTGACTCTTGGAAAATGAAAATTCTTTTTTCTGATTGCTATGTTAACTAGCATCTGTTACATCATAGTAGATGGAAGAATGCTGTAGAACATGAATCTAACCAGCTAGGGCTTTGGAGTTGCTTAACTCTTGTTTGCTAGCTTGCAAAAAAGCTGTGTCAACTTCTTTGTCAGTCCTTTCTTTATGCAGCTGCTGTGCTCAAAGAAATGTGATACTGCTGTGAAGAACCAGACTGTTATCATTATCTCCCCTCTCTGATTATTTAGTTTTTCTCACAAGGTGAGAAACAAGCATGTGTGGAATATACAGAAAGAAAGAAGCAAATGATTAAATACGAACAATGTTGTGAGGCAAAGTGGTGCTTGGGCTATTGAATATTCAGGAGTTGCTGAGCTTGAGTCTTTTTAGAGCTAGGGAAATACAAGTGTGGCTTTGTGGAACACCCTTTTGCTTCTCTGCAGAAATCATGGCTGAGATTTTAGGCCATCTGTGCAGACTTGCTAGTGCTTGGTTCTTTTCTTTAGTTTGATTTACACAGCTTTTATAGCTGGCTTCCTTGAGGAAGTCACTTGGGGTATTTTTGCATGTCTAATTAACTCACACATTAGTGGAACAATGCCATTCACATTTCAAAATTCTGAGCGGGGTAGGATCTGGAGCCAGATTTAATCCCTACGCAAAAAAGATGATGCTGATATTTCTTGGCCCTTGATTTTTCTATGTGCATTTCCTTCATTTTAACTAAAGACCACATTAGATCAAGCCCTACTTATCTTTAGAGGCTCTGGAATCATAGTGAGGTCAATATTGTCACTATAAAAAGTAAACTTAAAAGTTATTTAAACTGCTTCTCAAAACCAGACTATCAAGTTTGCTTAGAAGAAGTGAAAGATTACTTTGTCATCTCAAATAAATGTATCTTTGCTCTGATGACATCTCTCACTGCCCAGGACAATAGATTTATAAACCAAGGAAATACACTTAGGCTACTGCAATCCCATACAGCTGCCTTCAGGAGCTGTATTGTGGTTTATAGGTTAAACCTGTTGTCAGAGACTTAACTCTTTGGAAAATGATATATGACACGTAGAATGTGAAAGAGCTCTTGGAAGTGTAATTTATGTTGATTTGACCAGATGTGGAAAGGGTGTACAATTAGAACAGACTAAGGAGATAGACTTCTTATTATAAGTTTGCGCCTGTGTTTTTCTATATTCTACACAGCAGATCTCAGCACAGCTTCAAATAAGAGCATTTTCAAGAGATTTTAACTTGGTATAAGAAAGCAACAAAACCTAAGTACATTGTTGAAAAATTAATACCAAATATATTCTGAATATACAAAACATATTCTGAAGATAAATGGAGATTCTAACTGCTAACTGTAGTGTGAATTGATTTATTGTGGTACTATTATTAAAATGAAAGAAATTATATATGCAACAAGTAGAAACTTGACTGAAATTTAAATGAAACAGAAATATAAGAAGTCAGCATAAGTAATTGAAGGACAATATTGGAGTGCCACAAGTATTAGTTAGAATTCAGGGAATTAAATAAAAATATATTTACTAAAGTCAGTGGCAAGAAACTGCTAAGAATTTATTCATCTTGTGCTTCATCCATTAATAAGTAATAAAGGAACAAAATTCCTTTTTGATGGTACCAGGTGACAGGGATTGCTTATTATTATAACTATCTCTAAAAATAAACCCATCTATGAAGAGAATTTACTCTAGTTCTCCAGGAGGGACATGCTCTTAAGCCAAGGAAATAATTAATACTGTATAGCTGCTGTTCATAGACAATGAAAATAATCAGAAGTCATGTCTTGGCAAGAAAAAATCACAAATAATAACGTAGAAAGTAATGCTGCTCTCATCAGTGCATTCTAATAATAGCAACTGTTAGGTGGATAGAAAATAAATATTTATGGAGAAGTAATGTAGATTAATTAGAGATAAACCATAGTTACTGTAAAAGTTGTGATAATGTTACTGAAGCAAAACATCCTTCAAGGCTGTTTGTCCGTCTTTAGCACCTTTGACAATGTCTTTGTAGTCATTTTAGCAGAACTATAAGAAGTTAATGTATCAACATCACGATAGGCCAAAAGTTTATATTACCTGAACTTTGCAGGTACCTCACTACCTATATGTGGAAATTCAATACAATTTCTTGCATGTAATCTGAAATGCAAGTCAAGCTTTTTTGAATTATTTTCTTCATAATGTTTGGCAAAAGCAAATATAAAAAGCTTTCTAAGGAAAAAAAAGATCATTCATGAACACAGTTCAGTATTTTGGAAGGCATATTTTTAAAATATGCATGGCCTATTTTAGTGCACTTTTGAGGGAAAGCTTGACTGAATTGTTGCACTTTAAGGTGACATTGGAATTTCTAGAAATGCAAACACCATCTCATCACAGAAGCCATCAGCAATTCCATGATTCTTCCATTCTTTCTTTCACATTTATGTTTTGAGGCTAGGTCCTGAGTTCAGCAGTAGCAGCCATTTTTCTCCTTCTCTGTAACTGGTGCAGTGCTGTGCTTTTGACTTTCAGCCTGAGACCAGCACCAATAACACAGATGTTTTCAATTGCTGCTCAGTAATGTTTACTCTGACCAAGGGCTTTCTGAGTGAGCAAACTGCGTGATTTACAGCTTAGACCATGACACATGCTCTGCCAAGGAGGAGCAGAAGCCAGGAGGTAGCCGAGACAGGACACCTGTCCAAAACTAACCAAAGAGATATTCCATACCACAGCACATCATGCCCACTATATAAACTGGGGGCAGTTACCCAGTAGGGTTAGATCACTGTTCAGATTGGGCTATGTATCGGTCAGCGAGTGGTGAGCGCTTGTATTCTCTTCCCTTGTTATTTCCCTTGTCATTATTATTACTGGTGGTATCAACAGTGGTTTATGTTATACCTTAGTTACTGGACTGTTCTTATTTAAACTCGTGGGAGTTACTTTCTTTCGATTCTCCTCCCCATGCATCCAGGAGTAGGGGGAGGAGTGAGCAAGCAGCTGCGTGGCTGAGTTGTGGACTGGGCTTAAGCCACGACAGGCTGAGATTCAGAAAGGGAAAGCATCCCCCAAGCCTTCTCCTCTGACAAAAATAATACATAGAAAACTGGAAAAAGTGAGACACTGAGTAGGGGTTTATTGTTGCTCTTCCTACCATCATCATCAATAACTGAGACTGGTATTATTGTTCCAGTGTTCTTCCTATTTATTATCAGTAAGGCGTGTTGGCTATTAGAGTATAACTTAAACATGATTTTGCTCTGAACCCTTTGCATGCAAATGCAGTTACCTAGCAATTGAAAAACAGGAGAAGTTTTGTAATAAGGCCAAAGGGCCCTCTTTAACTTTCAGTTGCAATAGTGTAAATCTTTAAGTCATTGAAGCCTGAAGGAATCCTCTCAGGGAGAAAAAAGACTAGTGAGTTTTATAATATCAGAAGGAAGTGCATGAGCACAGCTATCTCGGGTAACCCAGGTTTAAGCTCTGAAAAACCTCCATATAGGTTCTACCCAAATCACTGACTTGCAGGCATAGAAATTCAGCTGTTCCCTGCAAATTGCCTTGTCTGTAGCCATTAGGTTACAGTTAACATCAGAGAGCAGCATTCTGTCAGGCTGGGACATGGCTCTGGTGCTGCTGGAGGGGTGGCTCTGGGACAACCCAGTCCTTAATCAGGCTTTTACTGTAATTGTTTTACAAAGCTTATGATCTCAATTAATTCTATTTCTTTTTAATGGGACTGTTTAGTAATGAGAGAATACAGATTTATTTTCATCCCTCCCTCCCTTCCTTCCTTCCTCCCTGGGTGACTTGCAGGAGTGTGTCTCAACTCCTTCATCTGAAAACAGTTACAGCGGTCCTCATAGGACTATCCTATAATGAAATTTCATGCCACAATTTTAGTTCAAGAAATATGGAATATGTATTTAACTCCAATGTAGTCAAAAGCTTTCTGTTTGAATGTGACATTTTAAAACGGATATGTTTTAACCAATGTGCTATGCTAAAAAAAAGCAGATAACTTTAAACCAAAAAATGTTATAGAACAGTATTGTTGTATGCTATACAGATATATCTTGAACACTACATATACTGTTCTGGCAGAATGGCTTCCATAGGATATTCTTGATCAAAAATGTTGCATTGCAGGAGTTATGCTTATACCAGATACTAGAATTTCTTTATTGATTTTAATTTTTGTCTGCTAAAAAGTCAAAATACTCACTTTGCCTTTTCAAGGTTGATGACCTTAAAATATTTTGAAGTTTAATGTACATGAAACTATACTGGATATACTGATACCTCTAAACATAGTCATTTGTTCTTCCTTTGTTATCACATTGGAGTACAATTCTTGCTTTACATTTATGGTGCACACAAATTTCTATTCTGTTTACATTCTTGATGCACATTGGTTGCATTTCCTTAAAATGAATTGTTTTCAGCTAAAACGAACTCCGGGCATATAGATATTTTTATTTTTTAATAATAGTTAATACCTTTCTTTGGAAAAGAAATCCTTTTTTTTCAAGATTACTTTTTCCTAACTCACTGCAGATCATTGCTAAAACCTCATCTTGAATGTCCAACATAAGCACTTGTGGTTAACGGTTATTCTCTAACAAATAGAAGTCACTTGCTTCCTACAAGTATTATAAACAATTTGTTAGTGTCTGCTTAGAAGCATAACCTTTTCATCATTGTGTATTTTCCTGATACTTTTCAGCATTTGGTCTTTTTGTTTAATTTCTTTTTTCTGGAAAATAGAAATTTAACGTAAATTGCTATTCACAAGGCCTTGAAAGATACACATGTGCAGGTTATCTGATGTTGAAGGAGCAATATGGCACTTGCAAAAGTAAAGGAATGCTAGAATTGTCAGTCTCATTATGGGTCGGCATGCACAGGTTATTTTTAATCATATGGAAACAGATTGCTTTCTCCAGAAACTTTATCTCACAGTAAAGCCACCATTTAACAAAAGGATCACTTTTAATTTTGCTCTTCTTACTTTGTGGCTGAGTGGATGGCCCTATGTTATTTTAGTGTTCACTATTGTAATTCTGTTTTGTGTAGTGAGTGTCTGTTCTCATAGTAGTTTTGGAATGTCTCATTGGTTTTCACAATATCTTGGTAGGAAGGGAAGAGGGTATTAGAGAAAGGAAATTGAAATTTAGAAGCATTAAGACCTGAAATTTCCACTTGTTTTGGGCAAAGCTCAGTGTTTGAGAATACGGTACGTGCTTTCATTTATCCTACAGGTGAACACAATCTTCATCTGACAGGGATGGGTGAAAGTAGGTTCTTTGTAAGACAGAGTAGCAATACAGAAATGTTATATTCTGTCATTTTGATGCCTACACTCTTTAAGGGCTTTTTGCTGATGAATATATTCAAAAATCAGAAATGGTGGTATTCAGAAGCCAGGGTTCCAGTCTGCACCTTGTACAGGAACATCCTTGTGAAGATATTTGCTTTTGTATATGAATTTTATTAGCTTGAGCTCTGATGCTCATGTCCTTCTGCCTGTCTTTGTTACAGTCCTGTCTCTCTTCTGCTACAACTCCTTGTTCATTCTCATTCCTTCCATTTAGTCATGTTGAGACTCTGTTTTACCGTTTCTTCATTTCAGCCTCATTCTTATTGTCTTGTCATGTATCTCTCATGCAGAACTAAGTCTCTGTTTTGATTCCATCTCTTAACTGGTCACTACTCTCTGATTTCCTCCTGTCATGCATAGCTGCCCAGTTTAACTGTTTCATCTCAGTTCTAAACTCTTGCCGTGGGTTTCTCACCCAATTTTAATGTTGATCTTTCTTGTCACTTGGCATTCAGATGGCATTCAATGACTATCCGTCTTTGCAATGTTAGGTCCCATAATGGGTGAAGATGTCCAAGAAGGAGTGAAGATGTACCTGCAAGTGAGTCTGCTGATCTATGCATTCCCACTCAGGAAATGTGATTTTTATTTTGGCCAAATTTGAGTGTATTCTTAAGAGAAATGCAATTGCAAGTCACAATAAAAGGGTCTTATAAAAGAAACTTTGATAAATAAGAAAGCTTTTGGTTTTCTGGCTCTGCCTTTCCCAGAGCTCTTGGGCAGCATGGTCCAGCTATGCCTCTCCTGGGCCTAGCAGGGAAGGGAAGTAAAAGAAACATCTCCTGCCTCCCATGGCTGCCAAAGCGTGTTGCCAGAGCAGAGGAACTACTGCAATAGGTGAAGCTGAGAAACTGGAAGACACTCCTCTGCACAGGTCTTGCCTCCCTAGTTGGTGTCCTCCATAAGCAGCTTCCACTGGCTGAAGCCTTCAACATGTGCTGAGAAGTGCTCTTCTAGGGCTTGTGCAGGGATACAGGTTTGAAAGGAGTGTGGCAATGTAAGTGACCTTTTCCTGTCATGATAGAGATATCCACCTCAGCTTGTTCTGCTGTCTGCATACTTAAACAGGCATCCAGCCAGTACTGTTTCTTCTCCTTTGCCTCGGAGGTAGAGGAATCATGTCAGCTGTCAGGAGAGATCTGCAGTTTGGCAGGAGGAGCTGGAGCGCCTCATGCTCACCTCATCCACCAGGACTCTTGTCCCTGCTGTTTCCTCTACCCACACCCCTGTGTTACCCCTCTGCATCCAGACTACAAGCTCGTGGCAAAATAACAGTGCTGCTGCCATCAGATGACACTGTGAGGGGCACCCCTGCTGATGACAGCCTTTCTGCTAGCTGTCATTAAGTGCGCTGGGAATTTGTTTAAAATAAAATGGAAATGCCTCATTTGCACTGCTGTTTTTCAAACCATAGGAACTTCTGAAACTGTCTTTATAAAAAGAAGAAAACTTGAAAGCCCTGAAAGAAAGCAGAAGTCAGATAGTAACTTCAAGAAAGGGGAGAACAGTTCCCTGGTCAAGAAAGCACACAAAATCAGTGAGCTGTTATTTTTACTTCCCACAGTATGTTGATGAAAGATACCAAAACTTCAGGAATTACCAATGTGCAAGCACTTTAAGAAGAGTTTCAAACGAGAAGGACATTTTAGGTGACTGCTTTTATTAATCATGCATTTGAACAGCTAGCTTTGGGACGTTAACTCAGTGTTTCTTTCATTGACACACTTCTCAGTCATGTGCATGCTTGGCATTCTGAGTGATACAGGTCAAGGGCAAAGTACTATGCAACAGTTTTAAATTTAGTGTTTCCCAAAACACACTTCTGTTGATGAGGTATCCAGCAAAATGCTGTGCTTTGTGACTTTATGCAGTAATTTGAAAAAGATTGAAATTCTTAAAATTTGGAAGAGACAGTAAGACATGAATGTTTGGCAAGAATTTCCTGGGTAAATCAGTTAGGCAATCAGACTAATTAATTTTGTTTCCAAGGGCGTTTTGTTTTGTATTGTATTTTCAAGTGCTGCCGAAATCTCCCAGATTAACAGTATTGTAGAAACTCAATTTCTTTATTATTGAATATACATAGCAACATTCAAGACCAAACAGTATAGATAGATTTTTTCTTTATCAGACACTGCTACTGTTTAAGAAACTGCCTTCAGTTTGATGAGAATGAGGGGCTGGCCTGTGGGGCATTAAAGAAATAAATAAACTATTGCTAAGGTTACCAAACACTGTATTTGAGTAAACAGACGCTTCCAACAGCCGTAACTCACATACTCTTTAAAAAGAAGCAGTATTGCTCAAATCATGTGAGTACTTGATAATCTTACATTCCTGTTTCAAGTTAAGAGCTGTAGTGGACAGCTTTCAGGATTGTATTTTTTGCCTATTAATGCTTTATTAATAAAGTCTAGAAAACTGATCTGTCTGAGATTATATTATTGCCCCATGCTGACATAGAGAAATGACATAAATAATAAAATGTATTATTTTCTTACAGGATGCCTTGGCATATATAGGCATCCAGCTTCTTTTGGAATGAATCATGCAGAGAAGCTGAACTGCTTCTTCTGTTGTGACTCATTTTAATATACTTCTTCGTTAGTCCTCAGCTCAATGAAACAAATAAATTCATCAGCACAAATTTGTCTCGTACCCACAGCTTATTTTAATCACTAGTGGTTCTTCTCATGTCATGTTATGTGTGATAGAGGTACCAAGGTGCTGAAAATAGACATAAAATGCTATGTAGTATTAATGGAATTAAATTTTGGCTTCTTGTAAATACATGCACCAAAGGACAAAACATTTCTTATTGTTTGAAAGCTTCAAGGAAATGTTGACCTGGCTTGGTAGAAGGAGTGTCAGTTGTCCTGTTGAAATGAGCAAAAATTGGTTTGATTTCATTCAGAGGCAGCTTGGTAGCTGAAACAGTCTACATCATGTGGTCAGATACTACGTGATTTCTGTTCCACTTCATTATCAGAAAAAAGGGGGAAGGTAACATTAGTAGGTCACTAACAAAATCTCAAGCTGGTAACACTTTCTGATGCTGAAATTCAGAGAGTTTGTAGATTGTATCTGTTTGGATATTACTGCAGTCTAAAAAAATGAGATACATTTAAATACCCAGTCATGTTTTAAACCTTTTCTAAACCATCCTAGCATCTCAGATGCTGTTTTCTGTTCTGTGTAAGCAGCTGACTTGGGGAATTTGGATATAAGAAACTATTTGCATTTACCATCTCTTTTATTCTTTGATCTTACTATTTTTGTGTGCTTATTTGAACATATGTAGGCAATAATAAAGACATCTGGGAAGACCATCAAGTTTGCAGTACTTCACCTTTAATGTCATTTCTTCATAGAACAGAATTGTAGAATAGTTGGGGGTGGAAGGGGCTTTCAAAGGCCATTCATGTTAGATAGCTACCAGAAACTAGAGGAATTATCAGTAATTTTATGTATTTTAGGGAATCCATGAAAAAGAATATGTTGTTTAAACTGAATAATACTCAATATTGTTTTGCATTTCTCTTGTATCTTTTGCTGAAATGAATCTCAGAATACCAGCTCTGCATAAAGAGCCTTATGGGATGCTGCAAACTGCAGTCTTGTGGGATACATTAGTTATATGTGGGAGTCAATTGATATCATGATACACTTATTAATCTTGTGTAAGAGTGTATCTTGTATATACTTACATTGATTATATTTCTTCTTTTTTTTGTTCACATTGTAAACTACTGATTACTTGTCCTTGCAGTGTTTCCCTGTGGAAAAGAATTATTTTCTCTAAATAATTTTTCCTGCCCCATGAAATGATGACCACAGGAGAGGTTGTAGGAAGAGCTGTTTGAAGAGTTTCGAGGGGATAAGGACTCTGAAATTACTGATTTTCATGCCAAAGGATTGCAGTACAATTTTATTTTCTACTTCAAATAAGATGCCTTAAACAGCAGTGTTAGATCATGCTTGCTCCATGATTGAATTGAATGCCTTTTGTTGTGCACTATAAAATTTCCACATAGTGACACTACCTGCCATAAATAATGCTTAGTTACAGGGCCTTTAATTTTGCATAACTGAGATAATGAAATGCTCAAAAGATTTTCCAGCAAGACTTGCTCATATTTTTGGGTAGTCTGATGAAAATCTGTTCAGTCTAAAGGTTATTAATTCTGCTTCCAGGCTACAGGGAGGACACAGTATCTTGCAAGAGGTGGAAGAAGGAACCCAGACATAAGGATTAACCTCTGTAATCGGAAGATACAGTCAGAGTGGTTTTTTGTAGGATCGCAGCTGGATCCTGTTTTGTATTTCTTGCCAGCTCACCATCTCTGACTTAGTTCTGAGCTATTCCAAGTGTTGCTATCTTAAATCAAAATGCAGTTGTGAGTCTGGGGGAGGTATCAAAGATTAAGTAACTCAAAGAACAAAGCCCATTCTCTTTCTCCAAGATGGCATTTTCCATAATGTGATGTAGGTATATTTTCTTTATTACAGAGTACTGATCAAGTACAGCTCCTCATGAAGGTACTGCTTCTAGACACTGATATTGAGGGAGATTATAAGGATGAATTATTAAGGGAAAGTGCTCTCAAAGCATATGTGTCCATGTGTCCCTACAGACTCCTTTCTCTCCAGTGCTGACACATGTTCCAAAGTTTTTTTTTTTATGTGATGTGTCATTTACTGACTCATCGTACTCTCAGTTTGTGAAGAAATTATGATGATGAAGTTGTTTATTTTTCTGATTAGAGAGACATACATGATTTCTTTGAGTTTCCTTTCTTAATCTGTCTCTCTTTGCTCAAACTGGCCAGGCTTTGCATAGCTGGAGGTGACCTGCTTTTGATCTCTGCAAATTCCATCAACTGTGGTAGAAGGAAGTGCTGCAGGAAATGTGTAGAGTGACGGGACATAATTAGTCCAGCCACTCAAGTTAGTTATGCAGTGTCTCATCTTAAAGATAATGCAGTTACTACCTTTAGTTTGTTCAGTAATTCTTTTTTTTCTCCCTGCAAGTTTCCGGACTCCTAGTGTGATGATTCATCACGCACAGTAGGACTTGCACAGACCATGCAGAAAGAGGAGTGACAGTCTTTGGCTGTTTCTCAATGTAATTCCACAACTTACCATAATCTTTAATGTCTTAATTTGAGGTGGTTACCACTAAGAGACTTTTAATCAGGTATCTGAAGGTTATATATTAAAATTACTTCTGATATACTGATGAGGGCGGCTGGCTGATTGTAACTGAAAGCTATGTTCTTGTTCCTGATCCAGAATCAGCCTGCTGTGAAAAGCAATGGAAAGTAATTAATTGATTAGGAGAATGTTAAAAGAACCTTTTCTAACATGCTCATTTACTGAAAACTGTTTAATTTACAGTACCTTTCTTATCCAGACATTCAGATGAGTTACCTGCAACATTATTTTTCTCAAATATCATGGGTTTTAGAAATGGTTCTGCTTTAAAAAGTCACTAACAAGGGCAGAATTGGAGCCATCTTTTCCTCTGCCCTGTTGTTTTGACTGTTCTCAGTTCACAGTCTTTGTAAAAACAGACCAGTTCACTCAGGACTCTAAGAATCACTGTAACTTTGCAATTTAAGCGTCGCGTTCTGTAGGAAAGCCAAATTTTGACACCCAATTTGCAAACATTTTAAAAAAATCTCCCATGCTTCTCTGCTGCTTCTTCTAGCTGTGGTTTGTGAGAAACCGTTAATGTACATTTTAATTCCGAGAAAAAGCCTTGGAATTCCAAGAAGAAGCTTGAAAAACTGTGAATCACATTCTTCTTTTAGAAAAAAAGATACCTCTATGCTGGAGAAGTATTGCAGCTCAAGGAAGCATTTTCTTGCTAGTTTAAATGCCTTCCAATTGATGCAGTGCTTTTGTGGATCTCCTTTTTAGTTTCTTAACTATGCAATACCTTGAAACAGGAATTGAATTGCCTTGTTCACAGCTATCAATTCCCTGAAGTGGTGGCAAGGTAAGTGTTGTGACAGTGATGGTAACTCGCTTTGTGGATCTTTTCCATAGTATATAATTCTGTTGATGATGCAGAACACTGTACAGACAATCCTAGTCTTCCTTCAGCTCTTTCAACATTCTGGCATATTATCTAATTCTATTGGTAGCTAAATGTTTGTTCTTGCCCCTTGAGGCAGCTTCCCTACATTTCTTCATTTTGGAAACCTGTGTGAGTTTCTTTTGTGCTTATCACCTAGGTGTAATCTGAAATGCCTGACAGATTCCTAAGCTGTGTCATCCTGTTCAATTATAACTTGTGTTTCAGTTTTTTTTTCTGTGCTCAGAAGATAGATTTTTTTTTTTCTCCACTAAAGTATTTGAAATAAAAAAAGTGTGGTTTAGAAGTATGATGCTGCATCTTCCTGCTAGAATTTGAGTCAAATCAGTGGTTAAGAAAGCAATTCTTTCCAAGCTCTTGATGCAGACTGGTAGCTCATCAATGAAACCTTTCATTTTTAACAAATTTCGAAATATAAGCTATTGGGGGTGGGAGAGGGTCTGTCGACTTAGCTTGTAGCAGCATTATATGCCCTTCATGTAGTTTAAAATTTGGACTTAATAAGGACTGGAAACTGTGTTCACTGGGGCACTGGTTTGCAGTCTGATAAGGCTATACGTAAGTGCTTTCACAGAAACAGAGTGGTTTAAGCCCATGCTAAAAATAAAGCCTGTCTGTACTCGTGTTACTGAATCAAGAGTGTTTTGCTGTAAGATAATCTAGCGTGCTTTTATCACTGCTATGCAAGTGTTCTCTAGTAGGTAGAAGAGCCCATAACTGTTACTTCTTTTATTCCTAGCCAGACACAAATTTACCCTCTCACCTGGAGATTATTTCAGCTCTGTTTTTTCATAAATTTAATTGGCCACAAATCTCTCCACTGTAGCTTCCTGCTTAGAAATGGTGCTTCCTTTTTATACTTAAAATCAGTGAGTGGTTCTAGCTGTTTCTTATTATACAGATGACAGCAGTTACTATCATTAATTTGTCCCATATTGTGATTTTTTTTTTTAACTGAGTTAATACTTTTTAATTCTGCAGAATTTTAACTGTATTCTATATTCTTGTCATATTCATGCTGTGTTCCCATGAATTTCTGTGAAAGGGGAGCTTAGCTTTACAGTGCTAAAAAAACCAGATTGTTTTACATAATTGTCATGAAATCAAAGTGGTTTAGCCTATCAGAAGAATATCTAGTATGTAACTCAGCAGCTGAGATTATGCTAGCGTGAAATCATTTGCAGATCTCAACAAATTAAATCAGATGAGCCTGGGTAAATAGAACGGTTACAAGTAAAAGGTCTTTTGAGAAGGATATTTTTTTTTTTTTTTTTTTTAATATCCATGTATATTTTGGCTGTCTCCTGGAAAATTACTCAAATAATTGCAGGTAGGATGATGTTCATATCCAGAAAGGGCTGAAGCCATCTTCATTATGCATGTATATATGCATGCATTTAATCATAAATTCATTTTATTATTCATCTGAAAATATTGCTTCAGTCTTAAAATGAGATTACAGATTAAGTGTCATGGTTAATTTTTTTCTTCCGGAATATAGAGAATGACCTGTTAAATTATTTTTAGTAAAGATTGGGAAGAAAAAAAGGAGTTGTTACTTAAATGATTCAAAAATGAGTAAATAGTATCTACATAATGCCTTCACACGCTTTTCCTGTAAGTCTGTGTTATGTATCTCAACTTTGATTTCATCTTAAGTCCCCTAGGCTGAATGAAAGATCAAAAGTAACATTAGCAGCATTGAGTTTGTCATAGAAAATAAGAGTGGTAGATGTGAGAGTGGTAGATAAGATGCCAAAAGGCTTATTTACAGAAAAAAAAAAAAAAAAAAAAACGGACAGAATTATTAAAAAAAACACACACACAGAAAAAAAAAAAAAAAGGCTATATGGATCTGATTACAGCTCACTGTAGTTTAGTGTGAGGCACTGGAATTTGTTGCCCAGGGAAGTTGTGAATGCTCCATCACTGGTGGTCTTCAAGGCCGGGTTGGACAGAGCCTTGGGTGATATGGTTTAGTGAGAGGTGTCCCTGCCCATGGTAAAGGGGTTAGAACTAAATGATCTTAAGGTCCTTTCCAACCCTAACTATTCTATGATTCTATGGTACTGCCCTTGAATCCATGTGTGCCATGGTGCATACAATTGGAAAAAAAACTGGAAAACACCAATAAGCCATTCCTGTAACTCAGAAAATTACAGATGAGCTATCTTTTCCAAAACAGTAGTTCATTTTAATAAAGTAACTGACAACAGTTTAGATATGTGTCCCTCGCTGCTTAAGGTAGTTCTCAGGATAAAAAAATTAAAAACAAAAAATTACAGTGTTTATACTATATTGAAAAAATAGTTGTTTTAAAAGCATAGAAAGACCAAAGGCAGAATTTATCCTTAATCTTTTTATCTTAACATTCTTAATGGTTTACTTATCATAGCTCATTCATGAGTTACTATAAAATTACTGTGGTGCAAATATTACTTCCATGTGCAGCAGATAAGACCTTTCTTCTATACTTCCATTGTTCTGTTTTATTTAGTGGGTAATCTTTCAGTCACATTAAAAAGAAAAAAAAAAAGAAAACATCCCCCCAAAGAAACTTTAAAAGATCAGACATAGTCTTTCATATGTATCAAAAGTATGGGGAAGAAGTCATATGCCTGGTCCCAGCCTGGAACTAAATGGTAAACATGTCTGGCAGAGATAAGTAAGGCAGAATTTGGATGAATAGCAGAGTTAGCGGAAACGTATCTGGAGCTCATCAACCTATGGAAAGCAGCAGCTACTACAAAATTGGCTTAAAGTAATTTGAGTCTCTGAAGGTGTCACAAACTCACAGAGTGATGAAGCACCACCAACTGCTTGGATAGGCATTTTTATGGAGTTATCAAGAGCATATCAAGTGCTTAATTTAGGAAGAAAAAAGTATGTCCGGTGCGCGAGCCTTTAAAGGGTGTGAGCACACTAAGGCCCAGGTGGTTGAAGCAGCTGTAGGTATTGCTCTTCTGGTGTTGGTTCAAATGTTCATTTGCAGAGCCTCTCATTCCTCCCTTTCCATGCTGCATCTATGTCTGCCTGAAGGATATTGTTAGGAGCGTATTCCTAGAGTGGAGTTTTTGAATTTGTGTTTTCTATTCTTCGTCTGAGACTTGTCCTGAGGATCTCTCAGTGAAGTGCAGAACATTACGGTCTCTTTACAAGAGAAGATACCTCTCAAATTCCCTTCCCTCAGGAGTAAATGTACATTTTACTGAAATCTTCGGCAGCAGTTGAGACATTTTGAGTGCAAATAATGTAACACTTTCATTTTTATTTTTATTTGCAGATGTGGTTGCATCAAACCAGATCTATTTCTGCAGCTCTTCCTAGGATCTTACAAGGTTTATGTTTCTTCTTTCCAAATTTTGAGGAATCTTTACATAGTTGAGGTGCTCAAGACGACCTCAAAGCCACTAATTAATATTCCAGAATGTTAATAGCGTGGTATGAATAGGAAAGTGGGTTACTGAGGAATGGCAGTAATTGCTCCCTAACTGAAGCTGTACCACAACTCCGTTACAGATTTGAATTTTGACACTGTATCTCTGCACTGTATCTCTGGCCCTTCAGCCGCAATATCCTGCTGAAGAAGAAATCTTGGCATTCCTGATATCTAGCACGCTCTGTCTTGTCTTAGAGAAGGTTGTTAAAAGCAGGAAAACGGGTTTCAGTCTAGGAGGAAGAAGAGACATGAAGTCTCATTGGCTTTAGGATTGTCAGGATTTAAATGTAGTGTATTATGAAAATTTAATTGCCTTTGGTTTGCTTGTCCTCAGCCCCCAGTGGTAGCTGCCTGCAAGTGTGGGAAATAGAGCAAATGAATTAAAACTTGCCTGTGCAGTAACTCAGCCAAGATATGAATGCTTTTGTGGGGATCAAGGAAGCTCAGTACAGACTGAGTCCTCAGTCGAGGGTCTCTTGTATCACAGTACTCTCTTCTGCATCAGAGGATTTGTATTTTCCAAAGTTTAGACTGGCCTTATTTGAATGAAGCTTTGCAGATATCAGAATCTCTCAGCAGGTAATAATATAATCCTCCTGAAGCAAGCATCCAAAATTTCAGCCGAATTTATTAATATTTGCATAATTCTGGAAACATTGGAGTGTGAAATGCCAGGGAATGTTAATTTCAGGAAGTAATTCAAACTCTGACAATCTGAAAAGGCATAAAGAAGCTTATGTTAGTAATTTTATTCATTAAATGATTACCACAGTATGATAATTTAATTTCTACTTGGGCAGTTGACAATGCCTTTTTCTTATCTTGCGAGAGTGTTACATATATATGTATGTGTTTCAGTAGGTCTGTAAGTTCTCAAATGAGACTGTAAACTCTTTCTACTTGACATAACTGTGATACAAAATAATCACTGGGGCCAAAACCTGCAGTGATGTGGATGGTCTATTGTTTTTTCTCAGTCTACAGATTGGAAAGGCGCGTGATCAATAAAGATTACCTTCTTATATGTACACCTCATGTCACTTCAGTCTTAGACTTCCCTGGTAAATCTGATCAGAAACCAGTTTAAAATAAACATTTAAGCATTTTAAAAATTCAATGCAGTTCTGTTTTTCAAAATTCTTGTCATATTCTTGGCTTACAATTTCATTGACCTGACTTGGTCATGTTCTGTTAAGTTGGATTCACTGAGGATAAATGCAACTTAGAATTCTAGGAGAAGGCTGAGAAGCTACAAGAGGTTGTTCTTGACTATATAAAGAGCGTTATTTGTTCTTATAAACAGTGCTAGATTTGAACTGATCTTCCCCTGAATCCAGCTGCTGGGTCATTGGAAAAGCATCGGTTTCCTGGCAGAAGAACCAGGAAAAATACAGAAGAGGGGGCAAGAGTGATTGTGTTTGGCAAGTGTTGCGTTAAATGGAGAGGGGGGGAACAAACCCCTGCTTTATATATAGAGAGCCAGGAACAGCCCCAATACACAACTATCAGTCCGAGCGCGACTGGTATCGGATTCACTGACAATAACTGTCAGTCCGAGCGCGACTG
>JASSUY010029726.1:0-24386 GCA_032466535.1 Forpus xanthops
CATGAAGAGTCCCTCCCCAGCATCCCTATAGGCCCCCTTCAGATACTGGAAGGCTGCTATGAGGTCTCCACGCAGCCGCCTCTTCTCCAGGGTGAACAGCCCCAACTTTCTCATCCTATCTTCATATGGGAGGTATTACAGATAACGAACAGAATTTTGTACCTACACTCTGAGAGAAGGTATTGTTGTCAGCAAAGGTAAGGTTCTGAGAGCGTAGTAGCTGCTGCTCATTTTGAACTTTCTTTTACAAATACACTTTTTGTTTGCTAACACACTTAGTAGCAATCTTCACACAAACCTCCCAAAGTAACCTCACATCAAATTCTCAGGATGTTTTTCCTTAATCAACAATTTTTGTCATAATGACATACATGCCTTCTGATACTTCTGTGTGATGTATTCTGCAAGTGAGCTGTGGTTTTACTCATACAGTCCCAGGTACACTTACAGGCCCAGTAACTATAACAGAGACATACAAGTCCAATAACTGAAAAAAAGGCTATATACAAATAACAGCAACAAAACTTGCTTGCAGTAAAATACTTACAGAAACTCATGAGGAGCCAGGACAGCATACCATTCTGACAGGAAAATGCATCATAGCAAGCAAATAGATGTTTATGGTGCAATACAAGACTGACAGTATTCACTGATGTTCACATACTTAAAAGTTTCAAAGGATCCCATACTGAAAACATAACTATTGCATCACTCAAAACACTACAAGCTGCTTTAAAAACTACTTTATTCAACAGATAAAATTACTAGTCTACCTACATGTCTGACATTTTATACAGCTTTCAGTGTTATTGAACAAAATACAGATTTTTTCCATCATATATTTTGAATATATCTCTGTGAATATCACATTTCACTGTCCATAGTAAACACCAAGAGCACTAAATAACAAGAATCATTCCTTTATATTTACAGGTAGTTCTGTGAAATTAAACAAGCAGTACTAATATTGTGTAATCAAATCAAATCAATTGTTCCTTCCTGTAATATTCAAATTAACTAAATCAATTAGAATCCTTTAAATATTCCAAAGCTTTAGGACTCAGTTTCAATAATTATGTCTGATAGACTAGCCAGAAATCTAGCCTTATTTACTGAGGAATTCCTAAGGACAGTCATCACTGAGCGAGGTGTTCTCCAGTTGTTCTAACATGGACCAGTACTAAAATAAAGTTACTGGTTGTTGCCTTCTGACAACAGGAAGAAGCTGGACAAAGCGAAAGAGGCTACACTTCTGCTTCTGAGGATCTCACAGTTGAAACAAAATAAAGATGAAATGTAAGGAATTAAGCTTGATTTATCAGTGAAGTACTGCAGACCACAGTACCTGCATTCACTCCTACTTAGTGTCTGGACAGGAGGAGGAAAACCATCAAAAAAGAAAAGGGAGAAAGATGCTGTGCACATGTGTGCATACTGTGTATACTCCGAAATATGCTGCAGTAGAAAAGGAACCAAACCAGGAGGTGAATCCTGGGTTTTAGAGAACAATTTTGTAATTCAAATCTAGATCATAAAATTAATTTTTTATCTGTCTTTTGTATTATAATGACTGGAAAAATAAAGAAAATCCAGACTTGTCACTGCAAAGAACAAAACTGAAAACTGTCTTCAAGAAGAGCACCTGAGCCCTTCCCCTGCCTGAAGAGCTGCAGTGCCAGTATTCAGCCAGCCAAGCCAGCATGCCTACAGAGAGACAATGTGGCTTTGTAATTCTCTAAGATTGGTCAGAGTTTCCCAGTTTCAGTGTAGCTATTTATATTGACTTTCATAAACAATTGTGGAAGGACCTTCCCTTCCCTCCTATTACAGTCTTCTGGAAGAACTGTTAGAAAATACTTCTTTGATGGAAGGAATACAGGCACAACTAGTATAGAAGGGTGAAATCTACTGTAAAACAGATCCAGTGTATCAAGGCAATGAATAGAAATTACTGCGGAAAGAGAAAAGAAAGAAATCTCTTGTTACAGGAAGCAAAGGCAAGGAAAACTGTAAGGTAATAACATTTATCACATCTCTTCCTCTCTGGCTGGTGCTGAGAGAACACCAGTGCAAGCCTGTCAGATAAATGCTTTTCTCATCAGGTTTTGGCTAAGAAACTGTACAGCTAGCTTTGTGTCCAGCTGATGATAAAAAGAAATCATTGTAGGACTGTAATGCAGGGAGATAAATAAGATAAGAGAGAAGGAAATCACAAGCTCAAATTATTCCTGCTTTGAAGTCTTGACTCAGGAACAAGGTTTTATCAGTTTATTTCACTGCAAGCTGCAATACTATCCACCAGGTAGAACCATGGAAGTCTGCCTGACTAGTCCTTGAGGAAATACCAATGCGTTGGTTTTATTAAACCCTTGTAAGAAAGCCAAGCCTGAAGCTGCTGGGGACTTGTATCAATTCCAAGGCGTGTGGAGAGGGGGTGAAAGGAAACGTCACTTGAAAGAGATATTTGGTATCGAGCATCAACTGTGGAGCATCCTCACGATTGTTTAGCATAGCCTGAAATTATAACAGAAAGGGTAAGGAAATATTGTATTAAGCATCAAAGCAAAACCAGTACATTGTTTGCTTCCCATTGCAAATCTTGCTTTCACAGGATGTTAAGGAGACTTGCTGTGATCAGTTCCAAACGTCTAGAAGCTGAGCAGCTTAGTAATAATATGATATATACATCAAGTATAATTACATAGCACCAAAAACTGTGTATGATGTACCCTGTAGCTTCAATATGAGAAATAAGAGTGGTAGCTCTTACCTGGACTTTACGAACAAATGATGGAGTCACTCTTTTCTCAAAATCATCTATTGGAGTGTAGGAATTGAGGATCTTAACAATCTGTTCAAAGCAAAACCCCCTATTTTAGTATGTCACAAGTGCAAAGACAAAAAGAAAAAACCATGAACATGACATCTTTGTTGATACTTAATTAAAGTTTCAGTAAACAGTATTACAGGAGAGAATTTTGACTGGTAACTTAATGAGCTGTTACATATATGATGATTGCTATGCCTCATTTCCAGAGGTATGAGCAGGATCTAGAGATGTAGAAATGAAATGTATAAATGAACTGATTAAGGGAAACAACAACACAAAAAAAGCCTATGACAAGTAAGGAAAATACATTGTGGAGTAAAAACATGGGATTGAACAAAGCAGGCAAGTATTCACCATGGGAGCAGTTAAAATGTTAACAATCAGGAATGAGGAGTTAAAAATTTAATCTAACAAGTGGTGATGTGGAATGCTGAGGAATGCTGCTTATTAAATGAAAGGCCAATAAATCTTTGCAGCAAATTATTGTAGACAGCTAAGATTCTGCAACTGGTGCTGCCAGAAGGAAACAGATGCTTCATTACCTGCACAGTAGAAAGAGATGTGCAATGTTCACATATTTCTTTGGCATCATCATCTGTGATCTTTTTGACCTGAAGGAGCCAGGCTGCCTGAGACAGAGGCTCCAAAGTTTCTTTGGCATTGCTGCTTTGAAGATTCTTGTCCTTAAGCCACTCTTCCAAGTAGCTGATATTACATCTGGTTTAAATCACAGACAAGAGAAATGTCAGGTTCTCTGCAACAAGTGAGTTACATTAAAGATTTCTAAAGAAGGAATGCTCCTTAAATGCACTGTTCAAACTCATACATTTTAAGTTAAAAGCCATACCCGTAGATGATAAAAACAGTACAATTAATAGCTTGCTGACCTAAAAGTTTAATCCCTCATATATTTCAATTATTTTTAGATTTTTATTTCTCAATAATAACAGAAAGCGAGTTACTAGTTTAGATGTTGTTTACAGAATATTACCAATATATCCTGGCATTGCCTATTACACTATAGCTCCTCAAAATAGTCATTTACAACTAAGCTTGTACAGGAAATGAGAACAACCTTTGCACATTGCAAAGCAGGGCTGGGCTTATAATTGATGACCTACAGGTTCAAGCAGCTTTATTCTAGTAATATTCCCAGATGGGTCAAGTTCTTACTGATTTCCTTTCACCTTAGTCTGCATGCTGTCTAATGGAGAACAAATGAACTGTATCTCTTGAAAAACGGGAGCATGTTCTCTTGATGTCCGTAACAAGACAGATGATGACCAATCTACACTCTCAGAGGCTCTGTCTCAGCACCTTTCTTGTCACAGGGCATAAAAAAAGGCTAGTCAACTTTTGCCTGTCTGCCAGGCAGGGGATGCTGCACTTGTCTATTACAGTAAGAAATAAAATACTATTTATCACATCATATGCGACCTGGCATGAAAAGAATCCTAAACATGCCTGACCGTGAACTCCAGGCTGCAATTTTCTCTGTCTTTTCCTCCAATAGTGTTTCCATGCAAAGAACAATATGTAATATGCTAGGTTGAGAAAGCTCAGCACAAAATGCCAAGACCTACTTTTTCAATAACAGTAAAACCTGATCAGCCGCTTCCAGCAGAATAGTTACAGTGTTACATACATGGTAGGATGTTACATCAAAATGTTAAGAATTTGTTCTCAAGCTTGTTGAAACTTTACTGGCGTTACCTTATCTGCATTCCTTTTCTACATGAGCACATGTCCTTGCGGAGGAAGAGGCTATTGAGGGTGATAGCTCCAATCAGAAAGAAAAGCTGCTTCACTGCCTGCTTTAGAAGCTCAGAGTCCAAGCCATTCTGGTACATAGTACTATAAAAATAGCTGAGCTGTTGCAGGATAGAGGTCATCGTGTAGGTATCTGTGTCGTCTATACTAGAAGAACGTTTACGGAACCCTGTAGGTTTCAAGCCAGAAATACCCTGAAGACTTTCATATTCCAGCATGCCTGGTACTGAAATACAACAGAAAATAACTGGTAAGACCAAAACTCCTAATGTTCCTTTCAGTTACATTAACTTAATTCTTGAACAAGAACTACCTCAGGATATTTTAAAAGTTAAATGATGCAAGAAAGAAAAAAATAAGACACTGCAAAGGTTTCTGGAGCGCACAAATTTTAAACAGCCTTTCACTTTTGTAGGATGTTGATCAGTTTCAAAGCATTATCCCACATCAGGAAATGTGAGGAAAATGTCCTTCCGAACCCTGCGGAGACATACCATTCAGTGGAATTTATATGTGCAGAAACACAGATGCCAGTACCCATATCTATAAATCAACAGGAAAAAGAAGCTTTTTCCACTCTTTTTCTCCATGTATAAGCTTTATTGGTGTATTTCAGAAGCTACATTGAAGCCTGTTTGGATTTCTGCTGTCTTACCGATCATGGGCTGAATGCTGTTCTCCATTACAACAATGAATTGGTAATAGGTACGAATGGCCAAATCACTAAGAATCTGTCTATATTCTGAGAGATCAAAATGCTTCAAGCAGTTCTTATTTTGACGTGGAGTGTTACATTTCATGAATTCCTATAAGTTGCAAATACAATTGTTAGAAACCACATAATATTATAAGTTGTTACTACAATGTAATGTATCAGAGTAACTCACTCTATCACTGGCTGAACACAACCTCAGAATGAGTCAAAACTACAGCTGACTTCAATGGATGATTCCAGTTATGGGCTTCCTGTACTTAATTTTCCAGTTTATGTTGGCATTTACTCTGTTTCTTAAGCCTGCTAAAGCCAAAGGAAAGACGTGCACAGATTGCAGCGAACTTTGGCACAATTACTACATCACTTAAACAGAAAGCAAACCCCCCTTACACCCTCCAAAAAAAAAAAAAAAACAAAATTATTTAAAGGATGCTGACAAAACAAAACCAATTACAAATTACATTTTATTGCTACAAAGTGATCTAATTTTTGGACTTTTCATCAGGAAAGTTCTGACTTCAAGTCTAGGCTGAATCCTAATTTGTTTGAAATCTTGAATGTTCATTAGAAATACAGGTTAAAAATCTACAACTAAATTATAAAAGATTGCAACTCCCTCATAAAGGATTGAGATTAAGTTCAAACGTTTCCAGTTCTCCAACGCTCTTTAGATGTTCTTGAGATGACCACAAGAGGGAGCGTTGTGTCGAGACTACACAGTTACTGTAATTTCAAGTCTTTGCTTTAATTCTAAAGACTATATTCTAACGCGTTTATGCAATTCCAGTTCAGTCTACCAAAGTTTATAAAACCAAGGAAAAAATCCACAAACTCTATTAACTGAAAAGAATTGAAAGAATTTTGAATCTTGGGATAAAACTTAGCTTAAAAAGCAAGTGAAACAAGGACAAAACTGGTCATTTTATTGGTTTGCTCCTTTCCTGAGGTTTTCTTCTGTAACCTCAATTTGGCAACAGCAGGTGTTTGAATGGTCGCAATTATAAAATAGTAAAATTATTTAAATATATATAAGTAGCTGGATATCTGAAGTCCAGCAAATATTAAACTTATGTGGAAGAGTTCAAATTAAGTAGCAGTTTCCATGTCATGCTTTTAACCTACTTTAACACTTCAATGTTTCCTTGATTTCATTTGATCCACTAGTTCTATACTGTCCTATTACTTGTATAAGACATATAATGCACTACAGAGCAATGTGAATGTGTAAATATCTGGAGGGAACATTTGGTGCGCTGGTGAATCCATTATGACTATTTTTAATTCAAAATTAAAGTCTATCAAAGATAAAGTAATGAAATTATTTGATGAAATCAATCCTACCTCTTCCCCACTGTACTGCTTCAAACAGTTAAGAAAATAATATGTATTGGAAAGCCAAAAGGACAACATCTCAAAGTCTTCTGAATGTTCCTGAAAACAGTAAATAAAGCAATCTCACAATGGTATTAAATTAACTAAAGACCATTACAGAATTGATGTAATAGAACCTAATTATAGAAGGAGCACATGCTGTCTATAACATGCTAGCTGAACAAAACACGCAGTGTTTTCAGGCTAATATACACATAGCAAAGATCCCTCTTTAATTTGGTAAACACCTTAAGTCTTATATGACAGACTGGCTAAACAAAGTAGCCTGAACCAAAAAGTATTACATATTTCTATGCACAGGGAAGAGATCTTCCTGCAAAAAAAAGTGTGACCACCTGTATACACAAATGAAACTGAGCTACACATAAACACACTTCAGCTATGTGTAAGTATGTTTTGGTTTTGTTAGCTAAGTAAACACGAGCTCTTCTAGTGGATAAACCCTGGTATAAATTCATTTATGAACAAACTATAGGCATTCTGTATGCCACAAACTCAACTGCATAAAACGTAGTCCATTCCTGCCTGTGCTACAAAGCATGCCTGGTGTTTCATGGCATTATAAATGTGAAGCATTCACACTTGTTATGCAGATGAACCAGGCTAACAATTCTTATTTATAACTTGATTTTGTAAACTGGCTGGCAACCTAACTTTAATCACTTGGGTACTAATGATGCAGTACCAAACATATCAACCCCCCCCATTACACTAGCAGAGTAGAACAGCAGTGTAAAAGACTCTTAAACCTCTGATACCTGCCTGCTGCCAGACAAACCAACCTTCATTCTGTCCATCTGACTTGTACCAGTGCTGAAAGCACAGGTGCATTTTACCTAATTGTAAAGTGTAAAATACTTTACATGAGCCTGTCAACAAGCTCTTCAGATAGAAATAATTCATGTTAATGCATTCTGGGCATTCTGTGTGCAGCACAGCAGAACCTTACCTGGAGGCTTTACACAGAAACTACTACACAGTAACTTCAAAGAGAGCGACGCTTAGGATTATTATTCTATTACAGGAACACTAGCGAATGAAAGTGTCAGTGTTGCCCAGGTACCTCACATCAAAAATCACAAACTACAGTACAGCCAAACATAATTCCTACCTTAACAACTTCTTTGATGCCTTCAATGGTTACATTCATGAAGGATTTCAGCATGTCAGCATCATTCAGATAATCTGCATACCTCACACACATGAATAGGATGTGAGCTGGAAGGCCAGGTATCATATTAACTACAACTCCACGCGGCTTTAAATCTGCATAGAGGAGAGCCATCAGGTTTTTACACAAAAAATCAATGACTCAATGTATCATATCATTCTGAAAAAGACAAGCACTATGGGGTTCATTTCTTCAGTGACCAGTCACTCTATAACTGATTCACTGATGAATTGCTTGTTTCTGAAAATGTCTGGTATTGTTCCTATAAGAGTATTAATGAAGTTTTCCAGAGAAGGAGAATATTGCAGCAAATTCTAAGGCCAGCATATGCTGTGCCGGGCAGGACAACTTTAAAAGCAATTTGCATTTACCTATGCGCTGAAGGCCCCACCAAATTCTGGCACTGCTTAATGGCACACCTCTGTTCACAAAGATATAAACACTCACAAAGCTGAAGTAGGTGAGAAGAAAAGGAAGGCATAATTTCCAAACAGTGTTTAATAATGGTACTAATGTACACGGAAAATTTGAGGAGTTTACTAGCAATTGTAAGCTCACTCAAAAAGCTGGTTTGGCAGTAAGACTGATAATGTAACTCAGAAGAAGGACAAAATCCATTTACAAGAGAAACACTAATGTACAGTTCCTTTCAGTGAAGGGAATGATATGGAAAGAACAGACAGGGAGTAATCCATCACACATGGATATAAACCCAGGGACTTACAGATTTAGTAGATGACCAGGAAGAAAGTAAATTCAAGCCCCTGGTGTGCTCTTGAGATTTACAGCTTTATAGGTGAATAAATAATAAGAAAGATAATAGAGTCAGCATTATGTAGAGTCAGACACATTATTTTACACAGATAAAGCACTTCCGTACATAGAATGTCTGGCAGTGGAACAAGAACAATATAGAGTCTCCAAGTTGTACTGGTAATAACAGTGGGAAAAAGGCAACTTCAAATGTAAGTGAAATATGTTGACTTGTATTTTTTGTTGTAGTGTTCTACACTGACTGCTGTTGACTACTGATAAAATTTGAAGTATTACTAAAATACCGAGGATGAGATTTTGAATGATCCTTTCTTCATCTTCTTTTTTGTACTCCATCATTCCAATGTACTCCTTGGATGAAGTAGGCACATGAGCTTCAGCTATCAAACACGAAAGCGCTGTTATTTGCAGGTAAATGGCTAAGCTAATGCTCACATTAGAACAAACTACTGGAGGAAGGCAGTTTTCTTCCTAGTACAGTATGGGCATGGGCCCTGTTCACACAAATGTTTTTAACTTATGGTTCCAGGCATTATGAGTTAAGCAACATTTGCATTATTCATTTGAATAGTTTCACTGGATTCAGTGGAATTACTTGCATTTATATGGCAAATAAACAGCAACAAAACATATCTACATTAGTCGCCTCTGCAATGTTTTTCAGAGTATTTTATAGAATTACTTGATACAGAAGAGCTTTGTACAAACTAATTTCATATCAGGACCCACGTGCCATTTCAAGGCTAATGGGAGAAGTTATTCATCTGATGCAAAACTAACATTATGTTGGCTTAGAGACAGTTTATGTGAGGGTATGTATTAACTTTTGTTGAAAGAATATTATGCTTCTGGCTTAATCTTTATCGTATAGGCTAGGTTCCATATGTGCCCATTATTTAGCTGGTTGAAAAAATACAAGAAAGGACTTTTATGTAATTTCTATTGATGGTTCTCATTGCACTTTTTTCTGTGGACTTAAATTTCTAACCCCGTCCCAGTCTCTACCTTTCAAAGCTATTATTACAAAGACACTCAAAGCTATTATTACAAAGAAATCACATAAAATTATCTTACCTTTTTCAATAGACTTGGTAAGAGTCTTGATCTGATCTTCCAATTTTTTTATTATTCTATCTTTCATGTCTAGTTTTTCCTCAAGATCCTGTAATAATAAAATTCAGTGAGTCCAGAGCAACCACAATCAAAAAATATCTTCTATAGCTATATGTTATTGCCACCATGAAAGGACACTGTGATGTACTTAAATTTGATAGAAGAAATGTGAAACCTTCTTTGGTTTCTTCTCCCCCAATGATTTGAGAAAACATCCTGTCCAAACCATGAATTCACATTATCTCCTCTACCCTGCATTTCAGGTACAGTTTCTTAATTGTGATTTCATTTCCTCACCATGTTTTCTACAGTAAGTCGTGTTGTCTCTTGTTTTATCTTGCTTCGTACTTCATCCTGGGCTTCATCTTGCATCAAGCCATTGCTCATACCCTCAATTTCTGGGGTTTTGACTTTCAGTCTCTCTTTTTCTTCATTCTGGGCCTCATTATTTCTAAAAATAGATAGATAAGAAGCTTTGGATTTTATTCTTCCTTTGTTAAAGCATAGTCATATTACACTTGGTCATTAGTAAGGGTGGTGAGGCACTGGAATGGGTTACCCAGGGAAGTTGTGAATGCTCCATCACTGGCGGTGTTCAAGGCCGGGTTGGACATAGCCTTGGGTGACATGATTTAGTGGGAGGTGTTCCTGCCTATGGCAGGGGGGTTGGAACTAGATAATCTTAAGGTCCTTTCCAACCCTAACTATTCTATGATTCTATGATTACCTATTGACAGTATACAAGGCAAATCTTACATGAATGTGGTACTTCAAAGAGTTTAAATGACTGTTACCACAGCTTATAGCAATGACATTTCTTACATCAAAAAAAAATTAAACTATATATTTACCTCCTCTGTGTCCTCTCTCCTTCTAGCTCATAATGCAGTCGATGAGACATCTCTTTCATTTTTTCAGTAATAATTAACAACAAAACCCAAAACAGAAAGTAAAGAACAAGATAATATTTGCTTACTGTTCTGGACTGGTATTCAGTAAATCTCTTCTTGCACTCATAAGTTTGTTTCATCTAATGCAATTGAATGGCATGCCAGGTAATGTATCTGAGGAACATCAGACTACTCCCCACCACACAGAAGGCTCTATGGGAGGAGGAGTTTTGACACCACTAACTTCTTGCAAATTTTAAATCAGTTCCCTAGGAAGCCACTGCAGCAGAGAGACTTGGAATCCTCCGCAAAGTGTGAATTCCTAAACTGAGAACAACCTTCAAACAAAGAAATTTGGCAAGAACTTCTCCCTGTCTCCCACTCTCAATTTTTCAGCACCCTCTGAAGTCCACCTCATCGAGTCTGCCTTAAGGTCCAAAACATTTTTCTTTTTAATGAGTGTTTCCAAAGCGCATAGCCCATTATTCTTAGCAGACTCCTACTGAATCCACTTGCAGATCACAGAGCTGAATGGCCTCAAAAAGGTAAAAAAAAAGAGAAAAAAGTGGACATACTGGCATATATTTTATTCTTTAATAATGGATACAAACTATACACGCATTTTTTCATTGTGTCACTTTCTTGCTTGTAAAACGCAAGAAAGTAATAAGGCAATGAAGTTATTATACAATATTGCCTCAACTTTTAAAAATTCAAACATAGGGAATCCATTGTATCAATCTTAAACAACCAAAAGAGTAGGGACAATGCTGGTACTTTACCTTTCAACTTTATAGCCTGTTCCTGAAGACGGTTTTCAAGATCCTGTTTTTGATTTTCGAGTTCAGAAACTTGCTGTTTAAGATCTGGGATCACCTTTTACAGAAAACGGATATTTGTGTGTTTCAGTACCTTCAAGTGTCTGCAATAGCTCCTATGATACCTGAAGGCCTTCAATTGCAAATAGTCAAAACCAGGAGAGACTGTGCAGGAGCAGTGCTACCAGCTTGCCTGACTTGTTTAGCATTCCTGGAGGCATCTGCTGCTGGCCACTCTTAAAAATGAAAGAGTATGCTGATGAAATGCTTGCACTGGCCCCAGCATTACCATTCTTCTCTTCTAGTTTAAAGGAAATTACACAATGGCTTTAATTTGTCTCTGTCAATTAAAAATAACATTATTTATAGCTTTTCCTTATATTTTCAATTTAAGTAGCCTTGTTTTTAAAGTATTTATTTATTTTTCACTCAGCAGAAACGCAATATGGTATATATTATGGTATATATTGCCTTCTGGAATAATAGCACTTCCTTGTTTTATGTACGTCTCACTCAATACCAACGAGATTTGCCTGCAATTTGTTAGCAACTTGAGATACTTAGCTGCCCTCTGGTGGAGAGAGCCTTGGAACTGCACCATAAACCCCACAGGCATCTGTTTCTCCACTATCAAATCATCGAACTTGTCAACCTGAGAAACAGAAACAGCTTTAAAAAGGCCTCTGAGAAAAAGATTCTCATTTCTGTCCTCTGATTACAGGAAAAGAATGGAGTAACTCAATTCTGAACGTGAATGCCTCACTACAATGAAAATTGAGGATGGGTGCTGTGGGTTGAGCCTGTCTGGTCAGCAGCTGAGCACCCAAAAATGCTCACTTCCCCCATACAACCCTCCACATCCTGAAACTACAAGGAAGAGACTAGGAAGAGCAGAAGCAAGAAAGTACCTGGGTCAAGATAAAACCAAGATAAAGCCAAACACCTCCTTTCTTCTTCTTCTACCAAAGCTTTTATAGCTGAGCATGACATTATATGGTAGGGGACATCCATCCAGTCAGCTCAGGTTGGCTGTCTGGGCTGTGTGCCCTTCCAGTTCCTTACTCATTCCCAGTTCAACTGGCTGAGATGGAGCAGAGCAGGAGAATGAGAAGGCCTTGACACTGTTCTTTTCAGCAACAGCCAAAACACTATCCTGTTATCAACACCGTTGAAGCCACAAAGGCAAAATGCAGCATCATGGAGCACTACAAGGCTAACTCCATCCCAGACAGATGCAGTACACTGTTATAACACTGACCCACAGAAGGTTACATATCACAAAACTGCTTTTCATTAAGGTTGAATACTGGAAGTGTTCCATCAGAAAAACACATAATCTGACCTAAAATAACTGTCTTTTAATTATCAGATGAGAAGTTATGCGGGGTAGGTATCAAAAAGGCTTTGTGAGCTACACTTCTGGTCACTGCTAAACCTCTGATTAATCTTTAATTAAAATTCTATGTTAATAAAACCCCCTAAATTAATATGAGCTTCTTTATGACTTCCAGTATAAAGCTGCATATCTGTAGAAAACATTAAGCCTCTTCAAAGTTCCCTGCATTGTTGAGAAACTACAAAAAGCACAACCAAAATACTGTATGAGCTCAGCACTGGACATCCTGGCAGTGTTTTGAAGTCCAAAACTTCTCTCACAAAATCTGAGTATTCAGCCACATAAACGTACAAGGGTTCAAATGCTTTCTAAAGATTCTCAGTGTCCCCTAGCCATCAACAGCAGAAGCCAAAGCCTGTGTGCATGCTACACACCAAGCCAGCATTTGTAGAATGGTTGACATTCTCTGATTAGAATAGAATCTAATTCAGGTTTATGGAAAAGTAAAGGGAAAAAGCACCTGCGAGGCTCTACAACAACCTCTACAGTCAGGACTAAATTTGGTTGCTTTCTAACACAATACCCAGCATGCAGGGAAAGAGGTTGTATGGGTGTGCAGTCTTAGATGACCATACCTGTTCAAGCCTTGAGATCTGAAGGACATGACCATGAGATTTTGAGGTCTTTATGCCACAAATTCATTTGGATTGTATTACTAAGTAACAAAAACATACTTTGCTTTACTACACCTTGATCTTACCAGGTTTTCTGAAGTAAGCCTGCTAACTTCAAGTCGGATACCATCATTTATGTCATTTTCCTCTCGGAATAATTTTTGTAGATGATTAATATCTTGGCTGAGATGTTCAACTTTAAAGTTCAAACCTTCAATCTCCTTCTCATATATTTCCTTCTGAGACTGGAAATGACTTTCCATTACTCTGTTAAACAAAGAGGAAGCAAGAACATGGCAGATGTAGTACGACCTCGATTCAATGGGTCAGGTTTACCAAGTGAAAACAAAATACCGTTGTTAACACGCAGACATTCCATTGTACTACCTGTGCAGTAACAGAGTTGAAAGTTAAGCATCCTATCTCAGAGGAAACACATTTCCCCAGCTGACACATACATACATCTCACTGACATAGTAAAAGTTTGTTGAACTGATTTTAAACTGCTCAGCCAGCCATATAATGTAGTGTTTGTCCACTCCTTAACCAGACGTTCAGCACTGCACTCCCAGATTAGTCACTTACTGATCCTTCCATTTATTTTCTAGATCACAGCATGGAGTTATGAAAACATCGGAGAACTGAACTTACCTTGTAGCTTTTTTCAAGCCCTCATAAGCAAACCACAGTTCTCCATCTTCATTTAGGTGTTCCAAATCCTCTGTACAGAGTCTAGAATACAAGGTGGCATCATTAGTGTGCCCACGAAAAAAATGCTTTTCCTAAGCTTTTTAGAACAGACCTCAGAACAAACTTACCTGCTTCTTACATCTTCAAAATCATAGCTTTCAAGAAGCTGTTTTGTAACTTCTGACATCTTTTCTGGGAAAAAAGGAAAAGTTTATTACATGAATAATATAGCACACTTCAAACTAAGTTTGATTATAAAAATCTAACCAACCTACTCCTCAATCTACAAGGTTTCCTCCTGTTAGTCAGTATATATATGTGATTTACTACAAGAATATGATGAGGAACTTTGTTCTACTTCTGGACATGTAAGGTGCACCAGAAAAAAAATCAGTATTGGTGATATACCTAATAAACACATCAAACATTCAATGCAAAGTTACCTCTTTCTGTTCTGAATCTTCTGGACAAGTACTAGAGCTTTATAGATGATCTATCACCTAGTGTTGGGTTACTACATTAAATGCTGCAGATACAGGTCTGTTCTATGACACTGTCACCGCTGAACAAAGTGCACAATGGCAGTGCTGCTTATTAAGTATCTTTTCCCAAAGAGAACCCAGTTCAGCAAGTTACTGAAACTTACTGGACTTAAGGTGAACGATAGGATGAATGAAAACTAGATAACATACTGTTTTTGTGTTCTTGGGTGTTTACAAGATACTTGCTAAATTTTAAGTGACGTTTAAGTTATTAACATTGATTTCTGAACCCAAAAGAGAAATGTCTGAAATCAGAGTTTCTTCAAAGGGTACCCAGATCACAGTATTTGGTGATCACTTTGTAAAACTCATCTGCTGGGTTTTTTTCTTTTTCTGAATAAAGGTATGAATAGAATGAAATCTCTATGGGACAGGAAAGAGAACTGGGGTTTTGTCAAAGCGAACATGGAAGAAATCCATTTAAACTGTAGTTGTTAAGTTCTCTGTATTATCTAGTATGTAGCTTACCCCTCAATTCTCGCTTCTGTGACTGAGCCTGCTTTTCAACATCCAATTTTTGTGTCTGAAGCAGTTCAATTTCCTTTTGCAACTCAGGTATTTTCTGAATCAATACAAAAATTATGAACTGAGACAAGGATTGAATGACCATGGCTAAGTATCAATTATGTCATAAAGACTATTATAATTAAGAACAAGCGCATGTGGTAGAAGGCGTAAAATGTGCTGTATTTAAAGCACCTGCTTCTCAGGCATCAGAGAGAGTAGTAATATGATGCAGTGAAAATGCGTTTGAGTCATGGAATTGATTAAAACAGATCAAAAACATCAAAAAAAAAGTGACTTTATACAAGAGTACCATTTTCAAGTTCAGTTTATAAACCACATTCATGAAAAATCCCTTGAGAAATTAATACTTTCTTGGGAAAAGGAAGGAAAAAAGACCCACACATTTAAACATACAAATACTCAGGCACAATTACTCTTTAAAACAAGCACTTATTTCTGCAAGCAGTGACTTATATTGTGGACTATATGAAACCAATGCAACATAGTGTTGTATAAAATGCATCTTATTAACTACAACTTCCTTTAAAAATGCACTGGTGATAAAATAAAATTAATGAAGATTATCTATAAATAAAAGACCCACATTCTGTATGCATTTTATCTAGCAAAGATGGCAAAATCTAATGTGTCATGTTTCACCTGTGCTTGTTTTGCAAGTTGTCCTACTTCTATTTTCAAGCCATCCTGAACGACAATTTCTTGCTGAATTTGATTCTGTAGCTGACTTTTTTCTTCTTTCAGAATCTTAATTTCTGCCTTGAGCAATTCAATCTCCTTTTCATAGTCCTGCTTCTGATTCTGGAAATTTTTCTCAAGTATCCTAAGTAAGACAATGAGGAGGTGATTTTATTTTCCTACATTCATAAGTAAAAGAGTGAGCTTCTTTTTTGTTTTAATTTGAAGAACATGGTTCATTGAACCATAATTACATGAAAATGCTATCCTATGTCCTCAGAATCAATCTACAAAATGGATGACAATGGGATGAGAATGTCCCTAGGCTTCACTACATATAAGTCAGATATTGGAACTGAATTCAAGGCAAAACTAATTTATTTCCACTTAAAGGTTAATTCTCTACCTCTTTGAGAGTTAGCCTACCTGAGCAGCTTCACGCTACATTTATGGCCACAGTCAGCACTGAAGAAGAACATAACAGAAAGCCCTGTTGCTCTTCTCAGTAAACCACTGCAAGAATCTTTCAATTTTCTACTAGTCCCTGCTGGAATGGACTGGCTTCAAACATCATATAGCTAAGGGGCAAAGCAGGAAAACTAGCAAAGAAGTCCTCTTAGCACAGTCTGAAATTATTTGCAACTGTAATCAGACTGAGCTGAAACATCACACAGCTTCCAACCTCAGGAAAAGTGACTTGATTGCACTCTTTACACTTGAGAGAAGAGAATTTATTTGGTACCTAAGGTTCTCTGTCCAATACTGAAAAAGAGTTACCAGGAAATAAACACTGGCTCTCAGGAAAGTATGCTGCAAAGCAACAGCCATTTATTGTTAAATAATAGGATTTTTAGTACTACAAATGAAATACCAAGGGGGTGAAAAAAGGAAGGTTTCCCCCCATATTTTTAACCAATTGTCCTTCACAAACACTGCCTTTCCTTCAAGCTGAATCTTTTGACTCTGTCCTTTAATATTCACAGTAGTTCTGACTGGTATGGCTCTTCCATCCAGTCTTGACCAAATTCTGCGGATATCTCCAAACAAGCTGTCATGAGTGGGGTTGCCTTCCAATTCTCAGGAAGACACATGAAAAGGCAGGAAACTGCAAGAGCCAGAAGTATCTCAAGTCTACAGTATAATTTCCTGTGTGTGACTGACCCTCAAACAAGCATGGTCTCTTCCTCAACTGTATATGAAGTACTTCAGTACTAGCATTCATGTCCAAGAACACTGACAGATTCATAATGATGCGAGCATAATAAATTCACAGTAGGAGAAAAGAAGTCAGGGAAAGAGAAAAAAAAATGAAGGCTGTTTCAAAACAATAAGATTCAAATTCCATACATCCGCTGATTTTCTTCTTTTTGTACATCACTGAAGAGCTGCTTTGTGAGGTCATCCATTTTCTCTGTCAAAAAAGATTTCAACATTTCAAAGACCTTCATGCAATTATGGGCATTTATTAAAACCGTATAAGCACAATGAGAAGTTTTGTTTTAATAAATAATCTTTAGCATATTTTAAGGCTGAAATTATACTCACAAATGCCAAAAATTAACAAAGCAAATTTTACAAGTAGTGCTTTAGAGTACAGAGGTTCTGAAACACCAGTGTGTTATTCATCTAAACTATACTTGTTCCCGTGTGCTGCCTGTGTCCTTTGAAATTAGATTCTTAAAAGTTGCATATTAAAGGAAGAAAGGACAAAACGACACTTTGAAGGAGTGCACGTGCATGAGATGGGAAACATAACAGGAGGAGAACTTTTGCTACTAAAAGACCAAATTTAATCATTACATTAAAAGCACTTCCACTTCATGTTCTAAGCAAGAGAAGCTTAGATTTACTGTAAATTCAGTATTTATATTGCTCTTCTTAGAACAGAAGTTATTTACCCTTGCTGAAAACTTGACTTTACAAGCTCAACCCACTCTAACTCCTTTAAAACTCCTTTTAGTTACTGTACCTTTCATTTCCTCATTTTTTTCTTGAAGCTTTATTTCTAAGGTCTTCTTCTGTTCTTGTAGTTCTTTATTCTGATTCTCAAGTTTTAAGATTTTCTGTGCACATAGAAAGTAAGCATAATATACAAATTACAAAGGAAGATGAAATAGGTCACAGAAGGTCTTACATTTTAACAAGCATATATGGATGCCCTTCCATCCCTGCTGCCCCCCCAAACATAAAGTTACTTTGCAACCCTTGAACAATGCATTTGATAAATCCAGTAACTGAAAAAATCAAACATTTCAACTAAAAGCATGCAGATGGCAATTAAAATTTACCTGTTCACTCTCCTCTTTATCTTTTTTCCCTTTCTCTTCACATGTTCTCTTTTGAGCAGTTAACTTTTCAAGATCCAGTTCAAGTTTCTGAATTGTATCCATGTCATTCATATGGGTCGAAGCCAGATTGGTCAATCGCTCCAGCAAACCATGATTTTCTTTGCTCTACAATGAGGTTAAAAGAAAACAGAAAAATGCACGCCTGAAAATGTCTAATAGAACTTTGGAGGAAGCACCTGACCTATTTCTGCTCACCATCCCATGTCATTATTTCATCCAAGGATTGTTTCCATCAACTAGATTAAAGCTACCATCCTAAAGGTGGTTTGGCTGGTATGGCTCTCAGAAATAAGCTGCAAAATAGGCATAACATGGAATTCCCAAAAATCACAAAACACATTGCACAAGAGCAGTATCCTTCATCCTAATACAAGTGATCCCACCCAGAGACTGGACTGACTATTTAAAAAATGAGACTCTTCTCATTGGCACAACTAACCCAAAAATACAAGGAAACCCTAGATGATTCTTGCTACCTGGATGTAAAAAGAATACTACTGGTTTATTATAAAGAACCATATCCCTTACATATTCTCCTATCTTGTTGAGTATGGATATTGTAATTCATGTAAACTTTTAGTCAACATGAGAGCTCTGAATAAAACAGGCATGATAAAAAGCCAGTACAAATCATAAGCTGACTGGTGGCCCTCACCTTCTCTTCCATCTTTTTCTGCAGTTGCTGAACTCTGTATGAAAGCTGGATATTCAATACAAATCGCCGAATATTCTGAAATCTGCGCCTGGCAAGCCATGCACGGGCATACTTCTGAAGGATCACAGCCTTGTGTTCTTTGAGCATCTTTAAAATAAAATATTAACATCTGTCTGTAATTATAATGGCTCAGTCAGCATCAATTATAACAGCTTGCGACTCTACACACACTGGTAACGACAATGCTTCTCAGGGAAGTATCAAAACAATGAAATACCCAGACTGCAGGCACATTTGAACCACTGTAGTAACCACACTAAATGATCCGCATCAGGTATAAAACAGGCAGTTCTTGGTGGCTCAGAGATTAAATATAAAACACTGTTTATCAGTATTCCTATAGTCTTTTAACAATATAAAAATTGAGCAGAAGATATGAAAACCAGGCATGCACAAGGTGAAGTATTAGGGATCACTGCCCTTGTCTCCATCTTTCTTATAGGGCAATAGCTCTTTCTAGTTACTGAAATAAATCTTTTGATAGGTTGTACCTTCCGATACTTTTTTCTTGCAAGAAATCCTCTTGTATAAGCTTGAATTATTACAGCAGCCACATGCATGAGCTCCCAAAGTCTACGGACCAGGTAACCCCGACAGTATTTCTGAATAATTATAGCTGCCCATGTTTCCTTCAGAGCTCTTGCAGTTATAGCTTGCCTTGATTCAAAAGACAATAAAGTTTACTTAGGTCATATTCAATTTCTCACACTCATTCCCTTGGCCAGTCAAATCACACACACACACACAAAAAGAAGGTATTAAAACCAGGCATCCACTATCAATAATACAGCTTTTTCTTCAATTAAAGTGAGAGAGGGAATTATCCACAATCTTTGAAATCTCTTCCACAAGCAATTGTTCTGAAGGTCTTTTTCTGGTGCAGTATCTCTGCTGCGTAATTCCTTTTAACAGTTTTTACACACTAATTTGTACACCCTTGGAAATTGCTTTCTCTTTCTGCTACCTCATTTCTTTTCTGGCTCTGAAGCTCAGCAGTAAGCCCAAGCCGACAACTCGGTCATGCATCATTAGCTAAGTATTAGCTTACGGGTAGGCAGGCCCCTCAGGAATCCAGCAGACATCTGAAACCTGCTAGAGCACCTTCTTTATATCACCTGAATAACTTGAACATTTTCAAGCCCGTAATTACAGTCAGGAGGAAATGGAAATACAATCTGAACTGCTCATTCATAAAGATTACACTTCCAAATTAGTGCTGGGCATCAGTTTGACCTTTCATATCCCTTGTGGCACACCCTAACAGCAAATTCATTATCATCCAAAAGTACCGTACAGTCAGCTGCCCCCGGAAATACTGCTGTATTATAAGAGCTGCTTGTTTTATGCGAAGGAATTTCTTCCGCTGCAGCCAGCCTCGAACACTCTTTTGGATCATGATACATGCGTGTCTCAGTTTGTCTGATCTCAGCTTTTCTAAGTAAGCAACCTGTCCTGCTCTGAAGAAAATCTTTGTTCTCCCAAACTGATACTGGTTATGATCCTGAAAAAGAAAACAATGGGTGTAATCAGTTTTTAGTCTATTATTGTAGACCAGACACTCTCTTCCTTTTGTAAATTGTCACTTCAGGCAAGCTCTTCTGAAATGACAGGATCTTGTAAAATAAGAACATCCTCTTTGCCTTATTTGTAGATGGAAGTATATGGGAGGAAAATCCAGTTACGTGGAAAGAACCACAGAATCACATCCAAAATACTGTATCTTAGCTATCTCAATTAAAGGGAAGATCTGGACTTATCATTTAGGCCTTGAAAGGAACTTCTTCACACCCTCCAACAAGTCTGGTTCCTTGGGCTCGACACCACCACTTGGTGTACATGAATGAGCGAGCTGTGTGAGCAAAAACTTAGTTGCTTTTAAACTCAGGCTCCCAAACCTTAGCCTGTGCCAGAGCTGTGTTGCAAGATTGCCTGTGCTTGGTCTTACACATCCCTGATTCTGAACTCAGTCCCAACATGCTGACTTGGATCACCGGACGAGCCTCATCACTACAGGCTTGTCTAAAAATAGGAGCAATATACAAAACAGCGCATTTTTAGAACAGCTTTCCAATATGGTGCATTCCACCACTAACGGCCCTCTCATGTGCGCAAACCTCTAATACTGAAAAAATGTATCATTTACTGTGCACTGGTTTATAAATATAGGTAGAATATCTTCCAAGTTGCAAGCGAAGATACTAAGTACAGAGAGGTGAAATCTCATCATGACTGCATCACAACACAAGATTATTAACTCACAAGCCTATATGCAACACATTGTGTCAGGAAAATAGTAATGTAAACATCTTTTCCATGTGAGGAATGAGTTACTACTCTTGGCAAAAAAGACTGTTTATGAACAATAAACACTGTAATTCACAATGGGTCAGTGCATACAAACCAACCTGAATTAGCCGCTGCAGAACGACCTTGCAAATCTGCTTCTTATCATTTATGGAGAGTTCCTGCTGTGTCATAAGGATGCTATAACGGCTGAAAAACTCAATGTAAGTCCACCTGGAAAATTAACAGTTAGCAAATGCAACTCATTTCAGAGGCACTCAAGTATTTTTGCAGATGGAGGCCCACTGCTATCCCTACCTGGATGGGTAGCTCTGTGCACTAATTCGAATGGTTTCCAAAACACCGCATGCTCTCAGTTGCTGAGCAACTCGTTTTGAATCAAACCTAAAAAAAACCCAACAGAGTTATATTTCACATTTTTGCTTGGTTTGGCATGCTGTGATCATTAGAAGCATTCTACTAGTTGGATTTCCATTTCTGCCCATAGAATGCAGGGGTCCCTACATTTTATTTACAGTCATAGAATCACAGAATCATAGATTTTGGTTTTTAGGTTTCTTTTTTTTTAAATGTGTGATAGAGACTAGCTGGGTTTTTGATTTCTTTCTCAAAACAAAGGAAGACTGCATCTATTTCTCTCTTGAAAAGTCCTGCCTCTTTTCTGTATTAATGTTGACAGCCCACATTAGCAAGCGGCAAAGAATCATGCCACTCTCAGCACACAACACACATACAAATAGATTCCCTCAAGTCTATTGGGAAGAAACGCTCTCTTGGTACTCTTTAGCACACTGAATAAGTGTGATAAATGAATGAGCAAATGAATAAACCTGGATTTACTCATGAACATCTGGGTTCAAGATTATCAACACAAGGCATAGAAAGACCCTTTCCAATTCTGGACCAGAGCTAATATGCCCACAGAGCACTACGCTACAGTGTTAATCCAGTACTAGCTAAGAGATAACTGTGGCTGACAGGCTGTTCATTGTTCTTTCAGATGGTACACTCTTCTAGTCTGATTCAGACATGGTTTTATCTTACCCAAGCTATTTCCCCCCCCCACCCGCTATTAAACAGAATAATGAGGTCTTGCTGCAGTGATAGTGAAATAGTGTCATTTCTAACATGCTTGGAATGCACAGATTTTGTCTGGCTTTAGGAAAATGGGCTAACACACTTTAATTTAGAATCAAAGTTTGCCTCTTCCCTCCTATTCAGATACAGCACTTGCCATTACACTACCTTCCTGCTGAAAGCTGTGTAATTGAAAATAGAGTGCTTCTGCATGTGCTCACTAAACAGACCAATAGCTGCATCAAGGTTAAATCCTACTTACAAGTTAGTGCTTATCAAGAAGGTCATAGACATTTTGCAAATTATCTTACATATATGATTATTTTATAAGATTAAAATTATACAAAATTGTTGGAAAAACTAATGCTATGTTCAACACTGCTCACACCTTTTGACTTCTAAAGCTCTTCTAAATATTTCTGTGCAAAAAAGGAAACTTCACAAAGAAAGTGGCAGTGGGACAAAGAAAGTGACAGTGGGTTTTATCCCCTAAATGCAAAACAGTGCTAATCCATATTGTACAAGAGCAAACACACCTATACAAAATACCCATCAACTTAAAGGTAGACAACCTCTCCCCTCAAAATGTTATGACGAATACACAAACACTAATATCTGATTTAAACATTCTTCATTACCCAAAAATTCGTCAAGATATCAATAACTATTACTGAATAATTCTAGTTTTTGTAAGATGACCTTTTTTTTTTCACTTCAGCAATCTCGAAAGTTACAATATGTTTTCTGTATTGAAAGTTGTTCAACAATAAGAATGTAACTTGCTGACACGTAGCTACTGGGAAATAGAGAAATACTCCATTGACTTTGAAGGTAATGTAACAGCTCAGCACCACAAACATACTTACTCAAAAGGCAACTTCTCATCATTCGGCTTTATGCATCGTACATAATGAGGGGTGGTTGCACTGAGAGTCACCATAAGTAAAGACAAAGAATTCCGGAACTAGAAAATATCAAGACAGAACAGTTTTTCTAATGAAACATTTTAGCTAAGAAAAATGTAGAATCTTGGGTTTATAATTTGTTAGATTTTTATCTGGACACTGGGAGATTTTCTTAGGGTTTAGATCTTTAATGCAGGAAACGTAACAGATCTGCTGTACCTAACAGCTTCCTATAGATAAATTGAACTCACTTACTTATACCCAGACCTGGAGCACTCTAGTGTGGTTGGCTCTAGCCCCTACTGAAAATTGGATAGTCCCCTATAAACAGTACTGGAATACAGTACCTGTGCTCCACTCAGATTGCCCAGAACACTTCCCTGAAAGCACGAGCATCATAGAACAGCACATTTATGTAGTACCTTACTGCCAACTGTCATCCGGAGTTGTTTGTTAGGTGACTTGAAAACAGGTCTTGCAGATTTGATGTGTATAGTTGAACTAAAGGGTGAAATGGACACTGGACTGTCTTGAAAAAAATTTGCACACAGATGAAACTGAAAGTGTGGTGAAAGAATCACAGTCAGGTGCTGTGGAACTGCAATAACAGTTAAACAAAAATGACATTTTCTATAACATAAAACGCAAAACCTTAATGCTTGGGCCAGGTATTGCAAGACTTGGAACCAGAGTTCAAGCAACAGCTGAAAAACAGTTCAACTCTAAGTCTATTGTGAAGCACACACACATTTCACAGACAAACCTCAGTAACTGTTAAGTTGGCCTGCAAAAGCCATTTCAGTATGAGCAAACATGGACATTAATACAGAACAGATTTAAAATTAGACCATTTAAGGTTCATGGACAGTGGGATTGAGTGTGCCCTCATGAAGTTCGCTGATGACACCAAGCTCTGTGGCTCAGTTGATATGTTGGAGGGAAGCAATGCCATCCAGACGGACCTTGACATGCTTGTAAGGTGGGCTGATGCCAACCTGATGAAGTTTAACCATGACAAATGCAAGGTCCTACACCTCGGTCAGAGCAATCCCAGGCACAGTTACAGGTTGGGCAGAGAAGAGATTCAGAGCAGCCCTGAGGAGAAGGACTTGGGGGTGT
>JASSUY010029727.1:0-40364 GCA_032466535.1 Forpus xanthops
TTTTTTCATCAACCAACACCTCCAAGTCCTTCTCCTCAGGGCTGCTCTGAATCTCCTCTCTGCCCAACCTGTAGCTGTGCCTGGGATTGCTTCAGCCCAGCTGTAGCTCCTTGCACTTGGCATGGTTAAACTTCATCAGGTTAGCGTCGGCCCACCTCACAAGTGTGTCAGGGTCCCTAATAGCATTCCTTCCCTCTAATGTATCAATTGAACCACACAGCTTGGTGTCATCAGCAGAGTTGGTGAGGGTGCACTCAATCCCAATCTCCATGTCAGTGACAAAGATGTTGAACAAGACCGGTCCCAACACTAATCCCTGAGAGACACCATTCATTACTGGTCTCCATCTGGACACTGAGCCATTGAGCACAACTCTTTGCGTGCAGCCATCCAGCCAGTTCTTTATGCACCGAGTGGTCCACCTATCAAATTGATGAATCTCCAACTTAGAGACAAGGATGTCATGTGAGACAGTGTCAAGCACTTTGCAAAAGTCCAGGTAGATGACATCAACTGCTCTACACCTGTCCATCTCTAGTGAATTAGTCTTATTTCTACTATTAGCAATATCTGACTCTTAGAGAACATTTTTTTTTTGAAGATGTAAAAAGGGCCTTATAAAGCTCACTTTTATTTCACAGAGGTTTTTATGAAACTTAACTCTTTAAATAAAAAGAGATACATAGGGAAAACATGGCAGAATTTTTCAGTGACTTATTTAAATGTGCACAGTGAATTGCTTGCTGACTAGGGAGGCAATGGTTCTTTGACTATCATCTGTCATTCCACCTAAAACAATTACTTTCACCACCAGGATTCTTCTGATGTAAAGGAATTATATTTATGAATCACTAAATTTCCTTTCGAATGCCTGTTCAAATATTATTAGGAGCAAATGAAGATTTATGTTCTTTGGTACATGCTTCCTGCAGTTATTGAAATGGTCTGTCACGCTGAACCTTGGAGCAAGTAGCTTTTGTTGTTCATTATGACTTTAACTTTCCTATGTGGAGGCTAGCTGCTTAGAAAAATTTTTCTTCTTTAGGTTGGGAAGGTGTCATTACAGACCTCACAACAGATATTTAGGCAACTATAAGCAGCAAAATGTAATCAGGAAAGAATGCTGTGAGGGGATAAAAAGCAAAAAGCTATAAATCTTGTACCTGTGCTAAATTTAAGGCAATTTTTTTGTCTTTTTTTTTTTTTAAATCATGTTTGTTATGTTTCTTGAATTATTTTATAAACTTACCTTTCTGGGATACTCTAACATTAAATCATCAACATCTTAACTTGACCCTCTGTCATTGACCAACATTGCAGCAGCATCAGGTAAATAAAAACCTGAGAATGAAACTTGCCTTTTTTTTCTTTTTTTTTTCCTAGCTGGAATGATTCTTTGTCTTAATAAAACGGGTAGAGAAATAGAATTACAGGACCCTGGAATTCAAGTCCTGCTTTGTTATTGCACAAATTGCTCAATTGCTGTGGGAGTCTACCTGTTTCTCCCTTTTTTTTCCTTCAATCATTTCTATTTAAATGGAAACCCTTCAAGGCAGGGACTGCCTATAATATATGCTAACAGAAGGCTTAGCATAGTTGCTTATTTAACTTAAACATCATCTTGCATACTGTAATGCACTGACCATAAGGAAATGAGAATGAATCATGACCCTAGTATGGGGAACTGTGGTAGGGAACAGATGGAACAAGCCATGAGATTGCACAAGTGACTCACAAATCTGAAATCTTAGAAAGACTAAAATAACATGCTTTTGTAAGGCTTCCTAGGCCTAAATAATTTATAAACATGGTAATGGGGTTAAAGTAAGTTAAAAAAGCAGCACAGGGTGGGAATGGTGAAGTTAAATTTCACTAGAATCAAAACAGAAGTTTCAGTAAAGCTGCAGTCTGAATCGGTCTGAGGTCAATGCCAGCAGACATGAAGACAAATTATTCTTATTTCTCACAGTACACAATTTTGAGCACTTTCTACTGCTCACTTACTGAATTAGTATCCTAATATCCCTATCATCTGTGAAAATGCAGCTCAAAAATGCAAGGAGTGCTGTTTTCTATTTAAAACTGAAATATTGTTGAAAAGATTGTGATATTTTTTTGGAGAGATGACTGCCTTCAAATATTTTCCTCCACTGTGTGTGTCACTGGAGGTCTGGCAAGTACCTCATGGGATTAAAGAAGTACATAAATCTATGCATATTTAACATCCCACTATAGGAAGCAAAGTGGACACTTGCATTTTCATTTTGATTGTTTTAGGATGGAACTTTATAAGCAAATAAAATGTTCTTTATGGACAATTCTTCAAACTGAAGGAAACCTTATTCCAAAAAAAAGAAAAAAAAAGAGCATGAGCAGATGTTCTGAGCAGTTTAGGGAAGAGCTACATCTCTGGGGCTAGGGCAGACTTTGAACGATATTGTGCACGTGTCCCATGCACAAATGTTTAACAGTTTTTAATGAAGAATCTGGATAACTGAAGGAATTAATTAAAGAAATGGCAGTCTTTAAATGGTCTAAAACAAATGTGTGAAACCAAGATGTTTACAAGGAGGTTTGAACCATTGCAATATGGTATCATCCAAAGATCTGTTATTTCTGTCATAGATATTGAATACAGTGAAACAACAACAAAAAAAAAAAGCCTCTGTCTTTATTTAGGAAAGTAAACTGCCCACAAGCTCCATACCACCTCATCCAAGAAAGTCTAGGTATTACCTCTTTCCTGAGGATGAATAGGTTAATATTTTGGCTGCAAGCTCATGATTTATAAATGACATAAAAATAATGGTTATAGAGTATCTGACAAAACTATAAGGAGCAAGATTAGATTGGAAATTTGAAAAGAAACTAGAATCATCTGATCTGAAACTGAGTGTGACTTGTATTTAGATGAGCTACCATTAAGAACAAAAACCTGGTGAAACCTCTCATAGCCGTCAGCTGGGGTGGTCAATCCACCACATTTTTTGCCTGGAAAGGGTGGATAAGGGTTGAACTGAACAGAGAAGTGAGTAAGGGGCACTAGGGTGTTAGTTTGTAAGATAGCAAATGTATAACAGGATTAAAGAAACTGATTCACAGCTTGAGAAACATGGGAGATGGGTTGTTATTGACTTTAGATTAGCAATGGTACTAAGAAGTATATGAAAAACTATTGCTTACACTTATAGTTTCAACCAGATAAATCTGAGAATAAGACAGCTTGTTTATATGCTTTCAAATAGCATTTTTTATTAATTGTTATGATACATTACACTTAAAATAAAAGACAGGGAGTGCAGTACCACTTTGGTATTAAATATGAGCAGGATAATGATAAAATAATAGATTTCTAGTGACTTCCACAACCACCATTTCCTAGACCTTCATTAATACTTAGAGCATACTGTTTCTAGTCTCATGCACCTAAAAGGCTCCTCTTAAGAAGTGCTCCACTCAGAAAGGTAAACTGCTGCATAACTTATTGTCACTGTAAGAGATTCAATATTTTTTTTCTTTTTGTGTTCCAGTGCTTCAGATTGGAAGGGAATTGAACACTTGGGACAAATAACACTAATTTTTTATGTTAGATTTTTCTATAAGAAAGTATTATGACTGCCTTTTTTTCTTCTACCTGAGTATCTTTTTATAAAGACTGGTAACCTCAGTATTCAATCCACATAAGATCTGAAATATCTCATTGTCTTGGTTTGGGAAAAAAAAGATCAGTTCAAGGAAACAGGATTCTTGTCAATTTCTGATTTAACTGGAAATATAATGACGAAAACCTTTTTTATGGTATTTCAGCATTTCTGCCTCCACTCTTGCACAGAAAATTATACACACAAAATAGAACTTTAAAATGTGTCAGGACATGAAGAAGGGAGATTGAAAGCTTGGATTGTGTACAGCTATCATCAGAAACTGAAATTCATGTACAAACATGTGACAAGAATGACCAGGACGCAAATCTCACTTAATTACACTGAAGCATGCTGTATTAGGAACTCTAGGAGCAGTCCAGATGGATACAATGAAGAAAAAGGTTAGTATTTTGCCAGGAAAAAAGGAAGTGGCCCCTTCTCAGCTGGGAAAGTTGGGGCTGGAAGGCTTTTCTAGAACTTTGAGCCAACTTACTTAGAAACTCCTACAGAGATTTGACCAAAATTTTACACGCTCACATCTCTGGTGGTTTACATGGGTAGGAATGCATTAACTTCATAACTTACTGGTGGCTATATATGACTCCCTTCACCTGGATAGTCATATGAGTGGAAGACTTTATGTTCTAGTCCCAGCTGCTGTTAGTATTTTGGGAGGTAATTTACAAAATCTATAAGCAGATGAAGTTGTTCTCATGTTCAATGCATTTAAATCCTTTTTCCTGTTCTAATATAACATTCAGATTATTTGCTCTGACTCATTTTATTTCTGATGAAGTTTTCTGATTGTCCTTATTCGTCACCTTTCCTGTTTTTCTTAAGAGAAATTATCTTACCTTTTAGGGTGGACAGGGTGTTTTGTTCCAAAATTAAGTCTGACTCAGACAGGTGTGTTATAGCATCAGGTTTGTTCACTGTACTTTATTGAAGAGAGAAGATTATTTTTGTTTTGCATAGAAATTTGTGGCTCATTAACCAAGTGATGTAGGGAATTTTTTCTAGACTCAGATTTGTCACCATTACACACCCACACCCATGAGTCAATTATTTCATTTTGCTGTCATACAATGAATGCAGACTCTTGGAAGGTGCCAGACTGTCAGCTTTGAAGTCTACAGAACGGGTTTTGCAGAGACATCAGGAGTACCAGTTCTCCTTGTGCATTTGGATCTTTCTGAATCACCGTGTCTTGACAATAAAACAGACTCCATTATATCCAGAATCTAGGTATAAACTTACCGTCTGTTAGGATATTCTGCTTTTTCCCTATCCAAAAGTGTCCCAATTATATGTCTTTTTATTTCCTTAGTTCATTTGAATACACTCCCAGGCATCTATTTGATTGAAAGACCTCTAATTGTAGTGCTGCCTTGTAGACTGACTGGGCAGTAAGTCTAGCTTCCTTTTCCTGCTCCAGGGACTCCCCTCAAAATTGCCATGGAGGACTGTTCCTGTGGGCAGTTTGTATTCTCACTACCTTACCACTGCAGATAAACTTGAAGAATCAGGTCTTCCAGGCTATTAAATCAGCACATCTCTAAGCTGCTATTTTCACAGAATAACCAACTCTCAATTATGCAGCATAATGGCAGTAGTAGAACACCACAAATAAAATAAAACCAAGGTTGATACAAAAGATGCATAAATTAGACAGTAAGAATACATTTAGTGTGCTCACCTTTGAAAGGCTAGCCAGTGGATTCCTGTTGAGAGCAAAGGCTGCTTTAAGCATGCAGGATGCGGCTGGGTGCCAGCAGGATGAACATTACTCCATTCAGGTATAGTGCTGTGTTCAGGAGTGACGGAGGAAGGCAGGGCCTGGTGAATCCACACTGTGGGTTCCATCCAGGAATCACCGAAGAATCCATCCAGGTATCATCAAAACTTGCCTGAAAAATTAAAGTTCCATTGAAGATATTATTTCTTCAAGAAAATATGTTGCTGATCCTAATCAAAAAAGGGAGATAGTCAATGCTCTGTGGTATTTTAAGTGAGGGAATTGCTGCTGAGAGAAGGAGTGATTTTTCTCTTTTGGCAAATAGAAAAAATGCTGGTTTATGAGAGGTACAAATTCTTTGGCTGTAATAAACAAATTTTGCCCAGGGCCAGAGAGGCAAAGCTAAGCTAAACTTTCTCCTCCCCATCTCTAGCCATATCACTCTGCAGCTGCGCAATTCTCCAGGGATAAGCTCCTGGACACACTAGCTAGCTCTCGAACAAAAAGCATCAGTCTTTGTTTTTGGCAGTGAAAGCAGTGAGAAGCAGCAAGGCAGGCACATAGGTTGTGCTGAATCTTTTGGGATGATCTCTCCCATGAACCTCTTGGGAGTAGGGCCAGGGCAGCAGCATTGCTTGCCTGTCACTGTGAGGTATCCTTTCTCTCTCAGCTGTGCTGAAAAGAGTAACTGCATTTAAAATGGTCTTGCTTAGTCTAAGAAAATTAGTCTGAGTAACTGAAATATCAAGCAGTCTACTTGTTTTGAGCTCTAGGGTCTTGCATTTAGTTATACATACAGTGTTATTGAGTGCCATGGCAGCTTACACAGGTAGTTCAGCCACGAACAAGTAAAGACTCGCACAACCAAGTGAAGGCTGCAGAATGCATATCTGACATGCAAAGAGCTAGTATGGATCTACTGTGTAATAAGATCACAGAAAGTGGCCTGAGTAAGGTAAGTCACCTCGAATTTCCTGTGTCTAAGCACAGTTATCAAGAAAGTTGCAGTAAACAAACTTGCTAGCTGCCCCTGTCCTAATCTTCATGCTCCTGTGGTTGAAACTAAGAAGAAACATGAAGCTGTGCATGGGTACATTTCTGATGGCACTGATTTCTATAAACATTACAGGGTATGAACATCTGTACTGATATGTTGACTTTAGCCACATACAAGTTCTAGGAACAGTGAGTGCTTTAATTTTGTTGGCTTTGCTCATTCCACCTTGACAAATTATGGATGATATGTTTAATTTCCCATTACTGAACCTAACTGCTCCTTAGAGTATGGGAGGACTTTTATTTTCTTTTGCTGATGGAGAACTGAGGTACATTGTAGGGCTGTGCCCAAATTACATAGGAAGGTATGGCAGAGCAGGTAACTGAATGTGCTTTAGCTGAACCCTATCTCAGTTCTTTCATGCGTATCTTCAACCCTGCATAATTCTTCCTCATATATCAAATTCATCCAGTTTTTCTTCACTTCAAGAGAGTAAAGAATCTCTTAATGCCTCAATTTCTGAAAGAGCTCTTCTTTATTCCTTGCTTCATGGCTTGCAGGGAAATAGCACGAGACTGCTGGCTTCAACACTGAGATTATGCTGTTGATACATTTTACAAAAGATGAAAATAGTGGTTTCCCTTGTACTTCTGATGTCTGAGAGAAATAAACACAGGGATGGATTGTTTCAACGAAGAAGAGTAGTGTCAACAAGAAGACGCAGGGATTAAGCTTTCCTTCTGTTTGAGGACTGCTGCACTCTCAAGTGTCAAGCTGAGAAGCAGTGCTCATGTCCTGCAGGGACAGACTGCTTCTGAAGACAGCAACGGCAAAGCTTTTTTTATTTAGTCAAAAAGGTTTTGTCTTTATGGTTGTGTTAGGTAGTTATCAGCATCTCTTGACTGAAGCTCTCAAACACATAATCTGAGATAGTTCTGTTTAACTCGATGCACAAAGTCTGTCTTATAAGGCAAGGAAGATGACATAGTAAATATGAAATACCATCTCATACTAGTGTTCCATGTACTTCCTGTTCAGCTTCTAACGTACTTCAAAGCTTTGTAGCTGTCTGGTCTCCAGCTGTCCTACAAACAACCTCTTCACTCATGAAGCATGCTGTGGGTAGGGGCAGTTGTTTCACAGGAACCCAGAATACATTGTGTTCCCAGTGTAGGTTCTTGCCTGACTTTACCTCCGGTGGAACAGGAAGAGCTTGAGCTGGACTGTCCTCAGAGCTGTTTGCAAACTATTCTCAGAAACAATGGCTGATGATTCATCTGGCATCGTCATCAACAATCTCCAGGCCTGCCTTTTAACAAACCTTCCCATAGTAAAGAAAGGGGACCTTCCTAGACAGGACCATGTATGTTTTAGTGGTGGATCTACAGAAGAGTATTCTAGTTTTAAGACCTCTTGTAATCAAGTGATTACATATGCTTGCCTGAGATCAGACAGTAAGCGAATTTAGCAGCTCTGGGGACCCTTGTTCCGGTACTGTGCTCACATGATGTGAGCATGCTGACTCATCCATGTGTGGGAATATATAAATGCCTGCTTATAGCATGTTTTTACAAGTTTTAGTAATAAAGTAAAATCTGTGAGGTTGCAATACTTTCTATGACAACAAAACACTGTCGTCACTAGTATTTTAACTTAAAAATTGTTATAGTTTAGAAATGCAAATACCTTTTTTCATTGATCCTAGTGACACCAAAGGTCACTGAATTAACGTTCATAATCTTTTAAGTTATTTGAGTAAACATTTGCTGGGAGATAGCCTGTCAGGGTTATATCTTTTGTAAATGCCTGATTTAATGCTACCTCAAGAAACTTTTCTTTGGTGAGCCCAAGACAAGACATGGTGTGGCCTACCTAGAGGTATGCATGATAGTATAATGACAGTCCAAGTGATATTACAATATTTGAAAATGAACGACCCCAGAGTAGGGAGGAGTGATGGTGTTTACCTTCTGCAGTTGCTAGCAGTGAAAGGATGGTGATGACTGATGAAGACTAAGATATACTAATGAAGGATGCTTGTACTACTCATCAAGAATATGAGTTGACAGAGGTCAGATATCATGCTGGCATCTCTGGGAATGAAACGTCTCTGGTGAAGAAAGCCTACCTAAAGCACATATGAAAGACATCCACTCAAAAACAAAATTATGGATGTCTGCAACATGAAATACATGAAATATTTATCTAAGGAAGTTAGAACCATGCTAAAAAAATTTGTCTACTGTACTAAAAAAAAATCATGTGGAAAGATTAAGTGCTGGTCTAAAAGGGTGAAACAAAGAGAAGTACAAATGAACAAAGCAAATCTTCAGCATGGGGCTGCAGGGAATGCTTGTGGTTGTTCAAGCACACACTGCTCTGCCAGAAATAAAAACTTCTTTCAGTTTTTGGTGATATTTTTGGGGGGGATTGGTTGGTTGGTTGTTTTCTGGGGTTTGCTTCTTTGGGTGTTTGGTGGTTTGGTTTTTATTTTTTTTTTTTTTTTCTAATAAGCTATTAACAAAACTTTAGTTATCCCTATTAAACTGGTGGATATAAATAGCTATCATAGGGGAATATTAAAGTCCTTGAAGCTAAGTTGATTAACAGCATTTAAGGCTGTAGCATTTTATTCTAAATCAGGGAACTTCAGCTTAAAAGCCCTAAATCCTTCAAGTCCTTTTTTTCCCCTCTCTTTTTTATCTTCTTCTCTTACACATCAGTAGATTAAGTCAGTTCTGAGTGTTTAATTATGTTTCCTTCAATACCAAGGACACAACAAAAGGTATTTAAACACTATACATGTTGTACTTCACAGAGTACAACACAGAGATAGCAGGAAAATGTACAGAAAAGTGCCCTTTCTTGGGATGCATCAGCTCACTCACCTTCCTGGAAAAGACAAAAGGGCAAAGATAAAAAAAAACAGCCATGAGAAAAAAAAACATCAACAGAAGAAACCTGCATTGCTGCATCACCTTCCATGTAATCTGAAAATACTTTTTCCAAAATTTGAAAGCATTTCGTAAGGGCAGTCAGAAGCATATTGTTTTTTTTCTTTTTCCTTTTCAAAGCAAAGCGAAGTTCCACCCTTGCTGTCTGTCTCTCTTTTTTTTCTTCTCTCTTAAGAAAAAAAAAAAAAAAAGTTTTGAGAATTTCATTTTTCTATTCACTGCAGTCCTGGCCAAAGTAAAGCCCTCTTTTACATTGACGTCAAGATCTTTACTAAGATTAGGGTTTCATTTCTCTATTGCAGCAATTAGCTAGGGAATGTATAAAAGGCTTCAGGGAAGCAAGTTAGGACTCCAGAGGGGAAAGCACTTTACACCATAGGCAGATAGCAAGAGAGAGGACGAGAGGAGGAAGGCAGGAATACAGAGAGGCGGGGGGGGGGGGAGGGAGAGAGAGAAGGAGGGAGGGAGGAAGGGAGGAACAGAAAGTTTATGTACATAAACCTTTTTTTTAAAAAAAAAAAAATGTATTGTTGCACCTGGTAGCTAACTTTACTGAAACAGAACTGAGAGCTCTGTTCAGTGCTTAAATAGCTGAGAAACAATGGGATAGTGCAGGGAAGTTAACAATTAACAGTCTCAGCTTAAATTTTGTGACTGCAGGGAACTGGAAACACAGCTGCCTCTCTCTTCAACAAAATCAGGTCTCCTGGTTAAGGGAAGAATTTTTGTTAGCATTTTACTTTCTGAAAAATAAGCAGCTCCGAGTTGAATGAATATCATGCAGTTATGGTTTTAGCCAGCCTGCTCATGTTTAACTATCTCTGCTCATTTTAAAGAGGGAAGCTGAGAGAGGGGTAATAAGGCTTTTGAAATGTTTTTACTTTACTTTTTTAAATGAGAGCACAGAGCAAAAAAGGGAGCTGAAGGTATCCAGCTGAAAAGAAGAAGCAAGGAAGATGGGTCTGCTAAGTGTGGATTTGTTGATCACGCTTCAGATCTTGCCGGTCTTTTTCTCCAATTGCCTCTTCCTTGCTCTCTATGACTCTGTGATTCTCCTGAAGCACATGGTGCTATTTCTGAGCCGGTCCAAATCTGGGCGCGGTGAGTGGCGGAGGATGCTGACCTCGGAGGGGCTGCGCTGCGTCTGGAACAGTTTCCTCCTGGATGCCTACAAGCAGGTGGGTACATGGGGATGGGGACTGGCAGGCTGGGGTGAGTAAGCTGAGATAAACATCCCCATTGTCAACAGAGGGGGGAAGAAATGTCTCTGTGCAGTGCAAGCTCCCTCCTATTTCATGTGAGACGTAACAAGCTGAAAGGATCAGTACTTTTAAGTCAGGGACTAAAGGTTCACTAGATCAGGAGCTGCTGCCTCTGTTCTGCCACTAACTGTCTGTGCAGCCATAGCCATGACACTTATTTTAGCCATGCCTCAGTTTCCCCACCAGTAAGAATAATGATTTTCACATTCATAAAGTACTTCAGGTTCTTCATATAAAAACAACTGTAATGCATTCATGATGTTTTCACAGCTCTTTTGTTGTTTAAAATTGTTTGCCATGTGATATCCTCAGAGATTATAGAAAGACTGTATCTTCAGTTGGAACTCTATATAGGTGGATGTCATCTGTGTAACATAGGCAGAATTATTTCAGTTAGAGTAATAGATAGAAATGAACCTTGTCATTATGCTGGCATTTTCTGTTGCTCATATGTTAATTTTTGTATTAAGCACCAAGTAATAATAAAATTGGGCATAAAGTGAAACAGCCTTTTTTCTTCATGAAGCAGTGATAGAAAGGCATATCAGAGATTAAAAATGAACTTCACTGGCTGAGAGACAGCTGCCTGGTGATTTAAGCTAATAACGCCAATAGCAGTTATACAACAGGTACTTCTTTTTTCCTTTTAAGTTTTGTGCAGACATTACCCTGTGGTACTGCCCAGGTCTCATGAGGGAGGCATAATTCCCATATATAGATTGAAAGATGGACCCCAAAAGATGAAATTTCTTACACAGGCTACTCAGTTTGTAAGTAGAAGCATCAATTTCAGAGCTTTGCAGCTTCCAAATCAGTGTTTAGTCTGTTAATGTGTTGTCTTATTTAGACTATCTAATTTAACATATCCTATGATGAACGAAGTCACAGGGGATCTATTCAAATGATAGCTATGTGTCTTCAAATATTTCATTTTGTATTACCTTACCCCAGTCCCCTTTCACTCCCCTTCAATAGCTTTTTTATTTGCTCTTTACCTAGAGATGTTAAGAGCTGGTGGTGTTGGTGTTAGCTGGCTTTGTGATAGGTAATTCAAGCTGCTTAGCCTGAAATCCAACCCATGGGACATTAATTTTCTGTGTAAGACAAATGTAAGCAACATACTTTTGCCAAATGGGTCAACTTCTTACTGCCACCCTAGGAATCAGCCAGCTGGCTAACCCAAATAAAGTAATGTTGAATGAAGCTTACTATTCTCCTGGCCCTTCCAGTTTCTTTTTTTAGACTCTTCACAGACATTAAGTAAATTTTGCAGTGTCCTTCTTAAATGGCATAATGAACACAATTGTTCCCCTTTCACAGATGAGGCATGGTAGGATGGTTAACACATGTCTTTGTCAATGCTCCAGTGGAATTTGGTAGCATGGCTCTGAAATAGCCAAGCTTCCAGTTTCCACATTTGCAACCTGTATATGGGCCAGGGTCTGGAGAAGGTGTGGAGCTGTAAGGAATCTTATATCCATGAGATATTTTCAATCTCATTTTGCTTAAATAACACAAAGTGATTTAAAATGAACCTGCCACATGCCTTTCTACATGGTCCAAAGTCATACTTTGCCATTTCCTCACTACTCTTGATTTCAGCCATGGAAGCTACAGGAGGGTGACTCTATGCTATTTTTGGTCTTGGCATTGAAACTCATACCTTGAACTTTGGTAGTTAAAAACTCTCCCTTATCACCATTAAATCACCTAGGCTGTTCAGGACAATCAGGGTTTAAGGTCCCTAGAATGAGTTCTGGTTCTCAATGAACTCAGCAGAAAAATGCATATAAGCATAGCCAACATAACCATACAACCTTGTTCCAAAAAGGGGAAAAAAATCACCTCCACAACAGAAAAGAGTTTGCTGCTGCTTCTGTAAGGAAGAGAAAGGAAGAAAAGTTTCAGCTGTAAAGCTATACTAGTAGAGTTGAAAAAAAATTAAATATACCTTGTTTTGGGATGTTTAAAAGGCATGAGAAATAGTGCAATATGTTAAAGACTGTCCCACAAAGCATCATTTCCCTAAAATCATCTTTTTCTATATCCTGAATAGGAATGCCTGGTTGTGATGTCTTGATCTTAGGCAATTAATGAGGGTAGGAACTGAAAATATTAGGGAATGAGGGTAATAATGAGCATGGTAAAATGCAGTCTATGCCATAACTGTGAATGCTTATTGCTTCAATTTGCTAGCTGAAGCCAGGTATTAGCAAAGTACTTAAGCAGGTGCTTAAGCTCATTCCATTGAGGTGTATTTGTAGGATAATCATCATTTTTCAGATGGAACAGCAGAACTGCAGATTTCTGAGATAACCCAAAGCTAGACTGCCAGTTAATAGAAGAGTGGATTAAAGCAGTAACTATGCTTGCTTCTACCATGTTTTGTGTCACACAGAACTCTTTCCCAACACATTTCAGAACATCTTTCACAGGAGTACTTGATGTAAAATTTTCATTCATTTTAAAAATTACTGTAAGTCATCCAGAAAAATCCAGTGGCTAGATATTAGATTATGGAATAAAGTAAATTTATTACAACAAAGGAGTTCTGCCTGGAAAGCACACAGCCTGTCCTAGAATTCATTTTCTTTCACGACTAGCATGTAAGAGATGATCTTGGAATGGAGTGTATTTGAAAATAGCTATTCTGATGCATTTCCTCTTCTAGAAAACCTTTTGAATATCTTATCCAAATTTCAACTCACTTTTGTTCTTGTTGTTATCTTAATAACAACCAAATTACTTCACATGAATTTTTTTAATTATATTATTGCACATGACATTTTTTTGGCAAATTTTTCATAGGCAAGATTACCTAGCAACAAATGAAGTTCTTAAAAACCTCAGTGGGGAAGAAATGCAGAGTTTGTTGTACTGTATATATTCAGTTCCAATATTCTATTGGAACATTCTATGATTTATTTTCTCCACATTTTACAGTCCCAATAAAATCAACATGACGCATCTTTTGTTTATTTTTATTTTCTTATGTAAATTTTATCAATGATTAACATATTTCTTGTTACTTCCTTAGCTCTCAGTTCAGTATCTGTCACATTCAGTGTTGGCATTGTCTGCACTGTACCAGCTTTCTGATTTATAGATCCTCCTCCTATTCTTTTCCAAGACACAAGTGTGTCTTACATTACAATGAGGAAGTTTTTAAGACTAGATTAATTGTCTTAATAGTGATAATTAGAGGTAGTAGCCAGGTTTCATTAACTTCACATAATTGAAAGAGTACAACTATTTTATTTTAATGTTATTTTTCTAATTTACATTTGTGTTCTATTTATCTACAGAAGTGAGTGGATTGCTTCCTGAAGAGCAAGTCATGTATGTATGTGTGTGTAGGTATTTACATGTTCATATGTGTTTGTATGTATACAGATATATATGCATGTGTATCTGTCTCTCTATATATGTACATCCATATATGTATATGTGTGTAAATGCAAAAATACACACACACACAAGCATACATAATCTGCTTTTTCAGGAGTCAGTCCTCTTTTTTCTCTGTATATGTATACACATATATATATGTATTTGTATACATATGTGTAGATTTGAGTTCAACCACACGTAATGATAATAGAAAAAAAACCCAGAGATTTTTGGGAGAGCATTTGTGTGCCTTCTGCATGATTTATATAGGTCATCTGTGCAAATGCCAGTGATGTGTTTGTTTTAGCCCACAGCATGTGTACTCAGTGTTTGATATTGCTTAGAGAAATACAGAGGAAAAGCTAGAGAAGTCTTGAAAAACCGACTGTATTTACTTTCAAATGATTTTTTTTTTTACCTGTTACATTCCATGCTTTATTTAGTACTGGAATTAATCTTCTTTCTAAGATTCCAAAGGTGAGAAATTGTCATTTTAAAATGCTTTTTAAATGGGTACAGAAAAGGTTTCACCCATTAGCAGTGCCCAGTAGTGAGGCTTCATGCTCAGAGCTTTATCACAGCCAGATTAGAGCTTTGTGTTTCAGTAATGTGGAGCTACTGTTCCTGGCCTCCAGTGGAGACATGCAAGGTTATTCTTGAGGAAATACTCCATCTTCTCTACTTCAGTGTAAGGTCCTTAGGAGGAAGACCTTAGTGGCATCTCCTTGGAGCAGCCAAGTGCTTAGGAATGTTGTGGTGCACTTATAGGGGTAACAAACGTATGTGTATGCATATGTGTGTAAATGTATGTTACAGCCCTCAGAAGGCTGCCGGTATCTCAAGTGATGGATGATGATGGGTGTGTGTATGTACTTGTAAAGCATTTTACTGTCTTTAGAACAGGCTAGCAGCAAATTCTGGTATGAGACACCCAGTATGGAGGGAATGGTTGGCCCAGGATCCCAGCTTCTCAGCATATGTCCAACTCTGGATGTAACAGCAAGTAAGCATGTTCAGTAAACACAATGATTTTCCTCAAATTTCAGGGAGGCACAATTAATTTACCTTTGGTTACTTATCCCTGCCTGTTAGGGACACAATTTATTCATAAAATGAATCAGTATGTGAAGTAGGACAGTCTGAAAACTGTAATGATAAGAACATGCTACACAGCATTACCACAAAGTTAGGCATGAAAGCAATATAATGGCATGATTCTTTACCCGCTGTTTGGCTGTCTTTTTGGGTTTTGGGAAAATTGTTTAAGGGTTGAAACAAAGACATAACCTCTATAATTATTCATATTGAATTTGTCTGTCAAGGTAAGGAAGTGTCTCTCTGCATCTGACAGTGATAAAGAGAATTTGTGAAAAAGAGCATGTGGTATATTTTCAGGATTTAGAGCTAGACATTGTGTGTTATTAAAAATGTTTTATTGGGTTTACAAAGTTCAGCTTTAGCAGAATTGTTTTCATTGACATTTGCAAATGAAAACAATCTTGAAAGAAGTGAGAAAAACAAAACAAAACCACAATTAAAACCTTTCCTGCTGGAGCATAAATTCAACAGGATTTGAGCTTGTCATTGTCATTATTTTAAAACATTGTCATTATTATTAATATAAAATCATGTTTGTCATAGTAGTGTCTAAGGAACAACCTAGACCAGGGACCCATTGTACTAGGCAGTATCGTAAACGAGGAGCAGATAGTTTGTTTCAGGGAGTTTACAGTTCAAAGACTTAAGACAGACAAAGGGCTGGAAAAGGAATGTGATGACTCCTATCCCCAATAGAGTCTCATCCTACTGGTTTCATTTTGTGGATCTAACTCCACTTCTTCCACACTGACTCTTTGCAGTCTTCCAGTTTCACCCCTACGTGTGAAAAACTGACTGAAAGGACTTCTTGCCTTTTTATCAAACCCTCGTGAATACCTCATTCAGCTGTGGTAGACACAGAAAATTTGCTAACAAGTGCCACCTATGAAAAGTATTGTACCTGATCCTTGTGCTCAGCCTACCTCTGCCTCTGCAACCAATGCCCACTATGAATACAAAATTCACAGAGTGATAAAGTTGAATTTAAAAAAAAAAAAAAAAAAAAGTCAAATTAGCTTCAAATGTCCTCCAGGTGCTGACTAACAAAGACTGGTGAAAACCTCTGTCACCTGTAGGTAGAGTCCACAGGGGCAGCCAATGGCCCGGTGGCCACAATGTTGTAGGCTATGCTCCCATCCTAAGGGAAACATAAGCCCTTAAGAAGCTTGCTGTGTGCTTCCTGATCAGATGAACTAAAATTAACCATTTTCTTTTAAGAGAGTGCAAGGCAAAATGCTCTTTTATACTTTGCCATGCATGCTTATTTGTGGGACTGGCATTTTTTAAGAAAGAAAGTAGAATTTGACTAGTTATTTTTATCTGGACTGTACCCTTTTATTTTGCATCCCACTTCCTTCCTTCAGCTTCACACACCTGATCCTAAATAAAAGACTGGACTCTGGGAGAACTCCAGTCAATTCCAGTCTCTGCTCTCCAATTCAAGTAACCAAAAGCAAGTCGCCACCTCCCCATGAAGAGCTCCCTCTCCCATATGCTACTCCAGACAAGGGCTTCTTGTAATTTTCATCCGCTACAAATCTCTGTCATGTAAATAAAGAAAACAAAAATAATAATTTGTATCATTCTCGAGCCAGAATCTGATTATGATTTGGATGAAACACTGAGAAATATCAGGCTCAGAGGCTATGTTTAGCTGGATGAGATCAAAACATATCAAAAGCAGATAATCTAAAAAGGAGCAAAAATCTCCCGGAATTCAGTTCATTACCAATCTCTAGACTTCAGTACCAAGCACAGCATGTCCATATTTAAATGGCTAATATCACAGACTGCTAATTGTCTGGCAACACATATTTTCTTTAGGGATTTGACAAAGCCTAGTGAATCTGCCAAGCTGCTTGAAAGTCCCTCACTCAGGGAATGAAAGCCTAATTCCTGTGCAGAGGATCCTGGAAGGGTTATGCTAAAGCTAATAAAAGCAAAATGATAAAAAAGGCGAATGAGAAGGTGATGTTTTGTCCATGGGACTTTTCCAGTCCTCATGGAGAATGTATAATAAAGTTAGCAGTACATGCTATTTCTAGCCTGCAGTTTATAAATAGGGCCTTCTTTCCTGCTCCTAAGTTTCCTTCATTTTGCAGTCTGTGTGCTAAAGCATCAGCAACCTCTTTCCCTGTTCATTCTGTGTGCAGATTGGAGAAGAAGATGCAGTACCAAAGCTGTTGAGCAAACACTAAATTCACACAAATGATGCAAAACACTACTTCAGTGGCGGGCTGGTTCTTGCTTTTGTCAATGGCCAGGCTGGCTCTCAGAGTTGGTTGGCATACCTTGTGTGTCTCATGCAGGCTGCCTCGGAGGGGATGCCTGCTTCCTCTCTGGTTTCCACCTATTCCAGAAGTCTGGCACTGAATGCCCAAATATTCACGCACATAAGTACGTGATTATAGAAATGCTGGTTCTCAAGTGAGGGGAATTCTGCTTGTTTGCTTCTCAGAATTTTTATATCTTGCCTGCCTTTGTGTAAGATTTCAAAAGTGATTTGGCTGAATACATGGAGGTTTTTGTTTGTTTTCATTGCGTTGATTTTCTTTTCCAAGAGCTATTTTTCTTTCAATAAATGACAACAAAGAAGAGAGCCAAGGCCTACAATGTAGATGATCAGCAAGGACGATATTGTCATCCTGTGTCAATCAGGTTCTGAGCCTGGTGAATTAAAGGGCCCCACTGGGAATGTCAGTGCTTTATCAAGACCAATTAGTGGAGATGCTGCTGCTTATGTCTAAGCATCAATGGCTGGGCAGGACTGCTTTTTGGAGTGCCTGACACTGGCATGGACCTAGGCACCGACCTAATTACTCCTCTACAAGAGCAGAAAATGCCTTGTGAATGCCTGCTTGGCAAGGAACTCTCATTAAGGCTAAAAAATCCAACATGAACACTCCTAGGAACAAAAATTAAAATGATAGGTAACCCGGGGCCATGAGACTTGCTTCATGGCTCTGGGAAATGAAGAGAACTGCTATAGGGTGACAGGGGGTATATTTGTACTTTATTTCCTAGATCCATCTTTTTAGTCTGTAAGAAGTATAAGAGAAAGAATACAAACTTACATTTTTGGAGAACAGTGAAACATGTTGCCATCCTTGATTTTATTGTTGAATAGTGCTTGACAGCCATTCCCATGCTGGCATTGGGTGGGAGTTTTACTATTCTGCTCCTTCAGGGTTTGCAAGCTCATCTAGGAATGAAATGTTTGGTAGACCTAAGTGAAGATCTGATAATGAGCTTACAGTCTGTAGCCTCTCTTTCTGCTTAATATGATAAAGAAGCAGACTATGTTTTTTTTTCAGCTCAGGAGTGTCAGTGTATTTTCAGCCATAATAGTTTTGTTAAAAGAAAACCAGAAGAGTGAGGGAAGACAGCTGTTCAGATATTTCTTGTTCCCTGAGCAGTTCTGTTCACTGCTGAGTTTTAGTTGCTCCTATCCTTTTTACCTTTATATTTCTTCTGCTCTGAAGAGTGCCAGAATATATCAGTAATTCAAAGTATGTTGTTGTGATTTATGAGGTGTATTGCATGTTATTACTTCTTATCTTTGACTGGATGAGCATGCACTCCTAAATACTGAGGTCCATTATTCATCCAGGGGCAGGTGCAACACAGATATTTACATGTCAGGCTTTGCACAAAAGGCACATTTTGGGCAAGCTAGCTCTGAAAAAAACATCTGCTTGGTACTGCAAGAACAGGTAGGTACTCTCTTAGATAAAGAAGGATCTGGTATTTTTGCATATTTGAAAATGTGTTTCTTGAGATGTGCCTTTTTTGGTGGTTACCAACATCAGAAAATGCTGAGTTGTCTATCTGGCTTATGAATTGGGAGCAGCCATCAGGATGATTATATGGCTGACATGATCTTGAGCTGTGTTATTTCTTAAGTCTGGCCCTTTGCCTTACTCACTCTTGCTTTGCCTATCGCACAGAATGGCAGAGAGAAATGAGTTTTTCAACAGCTGCACAGAAGAGTACCTACTGTATGCTAAGGTGTAGGTGGCCTGTAGCAGCACTTAAATGCTGCAAAATGCATAATGCCACTTCTTAAATGCTACAGCTTGAGCCTCTGAGCTTGCGTCTCTCCTTTCTTCCCAAAAACTGGGATACAGCTTTTTTCCTTCCTTGTGTTCAATGGTCAACACAGTCACACAGCAGGTCCTAAACTCAGCTATTTCAAACCTCACTTGCTTTGAAAAGTGAATGAGCTTAAGGGTTTTTTTAACTGTTACTTGGGCTCTAGTAGATTTTACAGAGAGGGATACCACAAGCAGATGTGCTTTCTTGGAACATCACTTAATTCTCTTGCCTGTGATGCAGCTACAGCTGCACTTGCCCTGCATGATCGCCATGTGCTTGGTCTAGAGAGGTTTGTAAGTCTTGAGCAGTGTTTCTTTCTGTGGCTGTCTTCCTTTCTGATCTCTGAGTGGGAATGGAGGCACAGTTGTGTTCCAATTTATTCCATAGAGAACAGTGAAAATGAAGTTTATATTGTGTGCTAACATGCTGTGAGGCCGTCTCATGTGGCCATGAAGCCTGGCAGCTTTAAGGGCAGTGTCTTACAAACTTTGCTTTGATAAGGCTCTTGCTTCTATTGCTGTTCTGGTGAAATAATGCTGAGTAATAATGCATGAATAACTGTAGATTTGTTCAGGTAGTCAGATTTCTTAGAGAGGAGATCCAGGATCCTGTATCTACAACGTATTTGCCTCTGGATCTGTGCACAGCAATAATCACATCATTAAAGCATCCAGCTTTTAAATCAGTTTTTTACTATATCTGACTCACTAGATACACTATAATTTAATCTAGAATAGAAGTCCACCAAAAAGCAGTTGTTTATTCAATTTTCACACAGATCTTATTCAATGTTGAGTTCTATTGACTTCAATTGGAGTGTAGCTTCAGAAATAAAAATAATTAAACATTAAAGATTTAAAAATTTGGCCTTAATTATTTTTTCCTTCAAAACAACACTTCTAAGCATAATAAAATACAAGAGACAGAGATGGAAAGATTGAGGGAAATGAAAAAGGGTAATTGCATCATTGTACTAGAGCAGGATGATAAAGACAGATAAATAGGAATTGCTGTAGCAGAGATTAAATACTAATTGTCTTATGTAAAAATATTTTGTGTCTCTGTACCAGTTATCAGCTGAGGATCTTGGAGCCCTCTGCATTCCACTTCATTCTGGCAGTGTCTTCTGTGAGATGCTAATTATATTCTGTCTTTTTTCTATAGGCAGGGAAATAGGTCAGGCAAAATGACTTTTCTGCAATTGCCTATTTGGTCTGAGTTACATATGGGACTACAACTTAGAACAGTTAATTTTCATTTCGTCTTAATTCAACCATCATATAAACTTTTTCTGCTGCTTTCCCTCCAGTCATCTTGTAGAGAAATATTTCAGTAGAAGGAAATATGTCACTCAGCTCCTGATGAGATTACTGCAGAGTGGTTAGAAAACCCTTTGGAGATCATAGCCTTGGATGGTCTACTGTCAAAACAGAATCACAGAATCACAGAACACTGGGTTGGAGGGGACCTCAAAGATCATCTGGTCCAACTTTCTTTGCAAAACCAAAGCAACCTATCCAGCTGAATCTATGTGTCCACCACTGGGGAGTCTACAACTTCCATGGGGAGATCATTCCAATGGCTGACCTCATTGTGAAAAGTTTTCCCTGTGTCCAATAGGAATCTCCTCAGGATAATATAGTGAGTGGGCATTTGGAGAGATCTCTTATGTTTGGTACTCCTGAGTATTTTTATTCTTGGGCTGCAGGAAGGAAGAGAATATACATATGTGAAATCTGTAAACCTCTCAAAATTGAGGGCGACTTCATGTGTTGTGAAGATCAGGAATACAATGCAGACTGATTTTTAACAAATCAGAATACTAGCTTGAAAGGTAGAATGCAGTTCAGCAGAGGCATGTGCAAACCACCGAATTCAGTGTGGACTGATGAGGTACCCAAATCCATGTTGGGGAGCAAATAGAAAGACAGAAAAGGGACCTGGAAAAAAGGGATATAGGCACCATAAAAAGTTCTCATTAGCAAGCTCCTAGGCATCAATCTACAGTTTTTCTAAAAGAGTAATGATATTTTGTGAAAAACAAACATCTGGAATGTATAAAACATGTAGCCTGTGAGATACATGAAGTAATTGTTTGCTTATTCTGAGAATTACTAAAAACACTTTTGAAGTTTTGAACACTGTTCTTCAAGGAAGATATGAACTAAGTGAAGAGAATTCAGAGGATGGCAGTGAAAAAAAGTCATGTCTTGACAAATTGCCTCACAGAGAAAAGTTAGAATAAATTTGAGGTAGTTTATCTGAAAGCAAACAAAAATCAGCAAATGCATAAGGGAGGCCAGTACTATGTGTGTAGTGGACAGGAAAGACAGATCTCAGATCAAATTTTTTAACAATAATGAAGTAGTATACGTGTCAGGAATGCCACATTTCCCTGTACTGTGAGTGGAGATGGAGTAAATGACCTTTCTGTAGCTTCTGCCTTTGCTGATTTGAAATATCTCAGTGCTAGTGTCCATGCTGGTAATTAGATGTACCCTGAGCAGATGACTCTATTTATTTAAAGAGGGTGGTCATAAGGATACTGGACAAGCAAGTTATACTAATTTGATGTTTTAATTTGTTTTGCCATCAGGTGAAGTTGGGAGGAGAAGCTCCAAATTCAAGTGTAATCCATATAGCCAAGGACAGTGATGGCAGCAGTAGCAGCTGGAAGAGTGCTGGCAGTAAGTGTGGAGCCAAATGTCACCTTCTGGATTTTGCCAACTCTGAGCGGCCACTTGTGGTCAACTTTGGTTCAGCTACCTGACCACCGTTCACAAGCCAGTTGTCGGCCTTTAGCAAGCTGGTGGAGGAGTTCTCTGGTGTGGCTGACTTTCTGTTGGTCTACATCGATGAGGCTCATCCATCAGATGGCTGGGCTGCCCCTGGCATCTCCTCCTCTTCATTTGAAGTTAAGAAGCACAGGAGCCAGGAAGACCGATGTGCAGCTGCTCATCAGCTCCTAGAGCACTTTTCCTTGCCACCTCAGTGCCAAGTGGTGGCTGACTGCATGGACAATAATGCCAATGTGGCCTATGGGGTTTCATTCGAGAGAGTATGCATTGTGCAGAGGCAAAAAATTGCCTACCTGGGGGGCAAAGGCCCCTTTTTCTACAATCTGCAGGAGGTTCGGCTTTGGCTGGAGAAAAACTTCAGCAAAAGATGAAATCCACTCTCAGCACAGGCTGTGTCAGCAGATGTGTCTCTTTAAGGTGATGTAAAAGGGAAAAAAAAGAAAACATACGCTGGTTTGAATAAGGCCTTTCAGAAGATTGCAGGAGAACACATTTGATAACAAGGTCAAAAGAATGTTAACATGGAAAAGAAAAAAAAGTTGAAAACCTAACTACATAGAAACATTATTGTATGGAAAAAAAATCCCACTCCTGCTCTCGCTACAGGATAGAGGAGGTGAAGAGGCTTCTGCAAAAAGGTGCTGCCGGTGAGTGACGAGATAAGACCTGTCTCGCAGTAACCTGTCTCATGAAGCGTCGGCTGTAGGGTGAGACAGAGGTGTTGCTCCTGGGAAGACAATCCATGCAAAGGCAATGCTGTGCATTTCATCAGAAACTTTTCTTTACCCTCCTGCAAGTGACCTGGGAGAAGCCAGGGGGCTTGAAATTACTTTGCATAGAAATGCAGTGGAGCTTGGCAATTCTCCTCTCTCAGTAGAGATTTTATGTTCAGAGGCTACAGGAACCACCATGAAATGCATCCTGCAGGCAAACTGGCTGCTGAGATCAAGATGAAATATTGTATGCTGATATTTATACTCTCTATGGACGCATCTGCGTATCATGTTAACTATGTAATTCTATCTATATGTTTGTACTCAGTATAGAAGCCTGTGCCTACTGAGGAAGATGTTAATATCTATGGAGTTGGACCAAGAAGACAAAGGTCACCAAACAAGCCCATTACAATTTGAAAACTAAAAACCCTGGACTATTTGTTGCAAAACAGTGGGAACCATCTAAATCATACATCATGAGACAAAGCTCAGCTGATGCCAACCAACCCTCAGTTCTCAGAGCTGACAACACACATTTGTTAATATTCTCTGGTTCTCTTTGTTTCTTTATCCACATCAAACTCCTGTCTAGCAATAGGCTTAAATGTAATTTCATTTTTAGCTTTTTAAAAATTAACTTATTTCTCTCTTTTATTTTTATTTGAGGTAATGACCTTACAGATGTATTTTAGGGAAGGGGGAACTTACGCACAACTTTACCTCATTGAAATGGAAACCTATACTGTCTTTTACTCTGTTAATTGTAATCATGCTGATTTTTGCTATCTTGCATGCCTGCAACTAGTTTAGAGCTAAATTAGTTTGTTTGGAAGTTCAGTTGTTTGCAGCTTTAGAACTGTTTAGCTGCAGTTCTGCTATTAGATGGGTCTGTTTCACTCGTTCTCAAAAGCCTTCCCAGAGATACAAGGAGGATAAATAGTATGAATTCATGTGAATAAGTTTAAAAGCTGGCAGAATTTTCATACAAATGGTCTGAGGAATTATTAATTATGTTTAAAGAGGTACTATCAACTTAAAGTATGCATTAAGTTCAGGTATTTCTAAAAGTAAAATGATTTAATCAAGCCTGATGAAAAGGCAAGTTTGCAAAGTGCTAACCCATTAGAGCTGATAAATGAAAACCTGTAAGGAGATGGACTATCCAATTTTTCTCTCAATTTGAACGGAAACATGAAACAGATAAACAGGATTAAGTGGCAAAATCAAATTAGTTCTAATTTCTTATCCTGTCAGTTGTCACGAATGTGATATATTAATACTAACATAGGAAAGAACAGAAAAAATATACATCAATATTTTCATTCTCACAATTTCCTTTTAATATTGTGTATTTTTTCTTGTTTGGCTGTTGGTCAACTTAGCCAATGTACATTTGGAAATGTGTTTTCAAGCACAGATTTCAAATGGCCGTGATTTCTGCCGTATTCATGTTCACGCTTCCCTTCCTTTTCATGTTTTCCTCAACACACAGTTAAACATATACACACACTCTTCCACAACTGGTAATCTGTATCAGAGAAGGGTGTAAAGAACAGTCTTCAGACCTTCTGCTGGGCCTCACTTCCCAAAAGGCATGTGTCTGTATGCATCGGTATATGTATGTATGCATTTATGTATGCACATATATATATCATAGATTTTTATGTATATGTATGCATACACATGCACCACAGTGGTGTCTAAGACCAGTAATAACAATTATTCTGTCCTCTCATTCATTAATGTTACCGTAACTCATTGTTCAGTATAGAAGATTGTTACACATCTGCATGAGTAACTGGACTGTACAGCTGAAATCTTTAAGCTTAATATCAGAGAAACAGTAACATAGTTACACTACATGCTTTATTTAATCCAGCGTCCTACCTCTGACTGTATCAGATGCTTCAGGGGAAGGTGCAATAATTTCTTCTTGATTTCTCATTGGCTTCAGCCCTGTTCTTTTTTTTTGTTGTTCTAATGTCATTGTTGGTGTCTCAACATCCCTATGAGAGTCTAATCCTAAGTTTTGAGATCTAAATAGTTCTTGAGGTGGAGAATGCCAAAATAAAACCCCATTATATTTAAGAACAAACAAAAACAAATAAAATCAGATTTTTTTTCAGATTCAAATTGACTGCTCTTCAATATCAGTCTCCTCTCTTGCTCTTATATGCTAAACCAGTATAAATAGGAGTGATCTCAATTATTCTCCTGTATGACAGTGATTATATACTTTATATGGAAAATTACATATTTTTTGTATGCTTCTTAATCCAAACAATAATTCGCATTCTTATACAGGTCCATATTCTTTGCCTGTCTCTGAATCCTTTCTGGTTTTACTACACTGTCCTTTTACTCAGGTGAGTAAAGATCTAGATGCTACTCCAAGTGAAAATATATATTCATACACCCAGCACAGTGTATTTTTCTTATTATATCCTATTCACCTCAAACCTTACTAATCCATAGCAACTCTATAGTTTTTGTAAAACTTAAACTAGTAAGACTTCCTTTTTTTCTCCCATCACACAGTTGAAGTTTGAACTGTTTGTCTGAAAAATGCTAGCCAAATGTCTAGCACAGCTGTTGAAACACACCTTAGCTCAGAGGAGTGAGTCTAAGTTAATAATTCAGTTGGTTAATATCCTTTTGCATATCTAAATAATTTTTCAAGTCCATTTTCTCTTTTTAAAATTCCGTTTTTTTTTTTTTTTTTGTGTTATTCATAGTTGTCTCTTCATCTCATAGCATAAAGAAATTATAAAATTTGCTCCTGCAAATGGGAAATCCACAGTGATTTTCCACAAGAAAAAATGCACAATAACTTCATTTCTTTCTTGGCAACATGAATGCCTTACCATGCCCAGAACACAAAGATAATTCATTCTAACTGATTATCAAACAGAAATATATTCTGTGAACCCTTAAATTTCTCCAGAAAATTTGTGGTCAAAAGCAGGAAAAGTATTTCAAAGAGAAATGGGTTTTGATGAAATGTATTTTGAAAGTGGCTAATAGAAATAACAGCTTTTAAATTTCTTTTTGGTTAACAAAATCAAAATATTTTATAGAAAAGGTTTTAAATTAAATTTCATGAACTGTCCTCAGTTAATTATAGAAATCGCCATATGTCAGATACCCCAAGTTATTGTAACAGTGGGTTGGTTTGAGTCCAGGCAGATATTTTGCTATATTGCTAGAACTGTACTTAACTCTTGTCCTAATCTGCTGTGAGGCTGGATTTGGTTTTGTCTGTTATTCTCACTTTTCAGAGCACTAAAACCATATTACTCGAGGTGCTTCAGTGTGGCATGCATATTGAGCAATAGCTCACAAAATAGCTGCCTGAAAGTGCTCTGGAAGGCCACTGTAATAGAAATCCAATACTGTGTCTCAGCATTAGTATGGGAAACTTCCAGTACTTTTGCATTTTGAGCAAGGTAAAAAAGCTATTGTGTGCTATCATTGTACACTGTTCTGCTCTTAGCATCATTATTTATCACTGTATAAAATGAATGTAAAACATTTTGTACGGATGAAAACGATAATGTTTTGCTCTTGCTTGTGTAGACAATGACATAAATTTAAGCCAACAGGAAAACATGCACTGTCTATTAAAAAGAAAGAAATATATTATAAAATATATTGTTGAACAACTGTCTGAACACTTTGGAAAAAAAAAAAAACAAACAATCATTTTTATGAAGGTGATCTTGGTGGGGAAGCCCACAAAGCTTCTAAAAAAGCTATCAGTGCTATGTGTTCAGGCGTGTGTGGAGAAATTGGCTTTTCTGTGATGTGCAGTATAGGTTTCTGTATGTGTGAAAGTGGCTTTTTTGTGGTATGGAGTGTAGGTTTAAGAGTTTTAAAGACTTTAATTCAGTGCTATAACCAAAGCAATAAGTGGTATTAGGTAGGGAATATTGGCCAGTTTTGTTCAGCTCTACACCAGTCTATGCTGGATCCATATTCAGTGACCTTTGAGCCCAATTTGGAGGCTTTAGAGAAGAGAGACTGGGGTGAGACAATGAATGCTTGTGTGCTTATGAAGATCGTTAACAAAAGAGTAATTAACTCAGTTGACGTTCAGATGCCCTCACATTGGCATTCCTTTGTGCACCTTAGTGTTTCTGTATTTGAAAGAGGGGTCTCTTTGGGGCTGCTAGTAAGATCACTGGGATGCAGGTGCCTGTGTGTACTATGTGTGTGTCATTGTTTAAATGTCAAAAATACACTTTGCAGGAGAACCAGCAAAACTTTATTACAATGTGGTTCTCCATGAAATGTGCTTTCTAGATTTGTCTTTATTGTATTGCAATAAATTGTAAAGAAAAATATACCTCTTGTGTGTCTTTTTATTCTAATATTGATTATCAGTATGCAGTGGAATCTTGATATTAGATCAAGGAAACTTAGAACTTTATTTAATACAATAGTCTATGCTACCCTGACTAAATCTTAAGCAATATGAGCAAATCCCATTATAAATGGTGGAACTGAATGTTGGTTAAAGAGTTTGATCACAGACAAATCAATTTCAGCTAATCTGAATATCATTTCCATGGTTTGATACATTACTTGAGTCACTGTATATACCTGTGTACCCCTAATGTTCATATTAGTGAATCCATTGGCTTAAATGTGTCTTAGAGAGGTAATGTGAAGTGGAAACATATTGAATGAACTTCCCATTCAAATCCACCTTATTCTGCATGGCTGCCTCACCAGGAGTCTGTTTTATATGAAAGCCTGTGCATGTGTTTCTGGGGACATGCTAACACACCTAGTACATACAGTGTCTACATCCTCTAAAGATCATATTCTGGCTGTACCTGCAATCGTGCTTGTTGGAGCACATGCATAAAGTAGGCACATGTGGGCTGCAGTATGATATGGGATTTTCTGTCCAGAATGCTGCATGTAAATATTTGTTGCAGAAATATGTGAATAACTTGCTTCATTTTCTTTCTTCTTCCACACTAGTGTCAAGATGTCATGTGCTAGTTGTTCATCTGCTTCCCTTGGCCATACTAAACTAAGTATTAATAAGATATTCTAATCAAGGATCCAAAACCAGCAGTCTACATTAAATATTCTCCCTTATTCAGTGGGCTGGATGGGAAGCAAGGCAGGTCTCAAACACCATGAGTTTCCAGGGCTGTTGAACAAAGGGACAGATGAGCTCCCAGGACCACCACACCCCGATTCGTGCACAAGTACATGACCTGAAATTTTAAGTGGGTAAACTGTAAAAGATACTTTTCCAAAAGAAATTCATCTGACATTCCCTTCTCATAAGGATAAGGGTATCTCAAAAGAAAGTCTCAAGTTTAAGTAATAATACTTAAGCAACAATATTTTTGTGATTAACCAATAGTCTGGTTAGTAAGCTGGTATTAAACAGTTGAATTTCAGTGTGATGCAAACAACTGGATTATTTTTACTGTTAAGGTTTGTTGCAAAAAAGTTTGGCTAAATCTTTAAGCAACTTTTATCTTTAAATTAAAGACTGGAATTGACTGTGTGAAGACACCTGGAACTTAGGCACTAGATGAATCAGATTTAAGTTAAGCACCTGCACCAGTTTGACTTCGGAGCTAGTGCTCTTTACCTGTAAGACCAAGCCCCGTCTGTGTTGTTTGAACCATGAGGAACCCAAAATTAGAGGCTGGCATATGGTTTTCTCAGTGCTATAATGCTAGAATAGTTTATGCATATGTCAGGTAGACCAAGTAATACTTTCCATATAGCGAAGTTGTGTGATCGACCTTTGTATTTCTCAAGTGAAAAGGGCCTGCTGTGATGTAAAATTATGATTATTGACTAAATCCAAAATTTTCTCAAGCAAGGAGCATTAACTTCTTGATGTTTTTACTCCTAAGGTTGTAAATAAAGTCAGGTGAGTGCCTGGTAATCCAAACTCAAGGAAAATAAGAATTATAACTGAAGACTGGTTCACTTCTACATTCTTAATTATGCAAACTGACACACTTTCAGTTGGCTTTCCTTTTTCTGTTTATTTGCAGGGGGGGCGTGGGTGTTTGTTTTTTAAACTGGGAAGATATTACAAAAATGTAAGTAAAGGACTAATATTTAGAAAAAAGGTAATTAAAAATCAGAAAACAGATGTACTCTATTTGCAGCACTTGTCAGAACTTTTCTGGCTTTGTTCTTGACTGCAGACCCTTGGAGCTTGTGTTGTTCTGCAGTATAAGAAAGGGGTGTGTGTCAAAGTAGATCAAAGAAGAGAGCGAGCCTTGGAATCAGCAGTGGAAGAGTAAAATATGTACTAAATTAGCCCTTTCTTCACCTCAAATAATTGGATGTCTTACTCCTGCAGACTTATTTATGAGTCCTTGGAGTGTCTCCTTAAAAAACAAAACATAATTGCCTTCAACTGACCTCTTGGGCAGCTTTCCAAGTTTTCTTCAAAAGATCAGAGTTTTGAGTGTACAGACACACATGAAACCATAGCTGAACCTACCCTAGGTAGGATAATAATTACATGACATATTAGACCTCATATGCCTTTAGGCCCTTTCTCACATGGAACAGCAAGTTTGGGAAAAAAGCTAAAGAATGGTTTTGACTGCTTCTGCAATGCATTAAAAGTATTTTGTTCAGCTTTTTCTGAATCATTGGTTGGTATCAGTGAGAGGATAAGACCACTGGTTTGTGCTTCTTCACGTTGTCCCAACAATTCTGCAGTTACAGGTCCAATCCCTCTAGATGTCCTGTTGCAAACTGGGACAGGGTTGTCCCTTGCAGTTGTCCTGAGTTCAGCAGCAGCAGCCATTTTTCTCCTCCTTGGTAGCTGGTGCAGTGCTGTGTTTTTGACTTTCAGCCTGGGGACTGTGCTGATAACAACAGTGTTTTCAGTTACTGCTTGTTAATGTTTTAGTCTGACCAAGGACTTTCTGACTCTCATGCTCTGCCAGCTAGGAGGGGAAGCCGGGAGGAAGCAGAGGCAGGATACCTGACCCAAACTGACCAAAGAGGTATTCCATACCACAGCACATCATGCCCACGATGTAAAACAGAGAGCAGAGACAGAGAAGGGTGTGGGGGTGCGCCGCTTGGTCGGGCTGGGTATAGGTGGTGATTGATTGCATTCTTTCCTTGTATTTGCCTTGTCATTATTATTATAGGTGGTAACAGTAGTGATTTGTGTTATACCTTAGTTACTAAACTGTTCTTATCTCAACCTGTGGGAGTTGCATTTCTTTCGATTCTCCTTTCCATCCCTCCTGGAGTGGGGAGAAGAAAGAGGGGGAAGTGTGTGAGAGAGAAAACTGAACGGCTTGAGGGCCCTAAACCATGACATCTAGGGCTTTCTCCATTCCCATTTTAAGTAGTAGGACACTCGACTGCTTTCAAATACTATTTTCAAGTTCTGTTACCTTCACCTGAAAGTTTCTGGTTTTTTTTGGTTTTTTGTTTTTTTTTTTTTGTTTTGTTTTGTTTTGTTTTGTTTTTTTTTTTTGTTTTTTTTTTTTTTTTTGTTTTTTTTATATAACTGTCAGGATAAAGTTTTATTTCCTTTTTCTGAATTTTCTGAGACACCCTATCTCCCTTATTACTAACTGAAAATCATGCAAACAAACCACATACATTTATCCAGGCTGTCATCCAGCCCAATTCTCCCAAGTTTCCTGTTTCTCAGACCGTTGCTTTAAAACTTAGACCACACTAGCTAGTCCAGAATCTATTTAAAATATCACTTATATATAAATAAGGTTTAGAGTAGTCATAGGACTTTTAAAATCCCAGGTATGAAAATCAATAGCCAATATTCTTTGTCTTTTGTAAATCCAGGAGCCATTTGCAAATATCATCCAGGTTTTGCTCATTCAAATTTTGTTTGGGATACAAACAAGCAGGCACTTTTGATATCTTATCCTCTGTTTAAAGTAAGAAAAATGCAGATATGTTAAAGTTGCCACTGTAGGTTTTTGGAGGAAAATGGAATTTAAGCAGAATATTGTATAGCAAATACTAGCTGAATGTCTTCTTATGCTCTGGAATTTACTTGTAGGTTCATATTGTTGACATTTACAACAAATATTCGGTTTCTCTGCCTTATTCCCATAAAAGATGAGATTTTTTTCCTTTTCACTACCATTTTAATATTACACAGTGTTCAAGGCCGGGTTGGACATAGCCTTGGGTGGCATGGTTTAGTGGGAGGTGTCCCAGCCCATGGCAGGAGGGTTGGAACTAGATGATCTTGAGGTCCTATCTATTCTATGATTCTATGATTCTATGACTTTGTTGTTTAAAAATAAATCTGTTTCTTGCAACACTCGCTACTTTCTGCTTCGGTACGAATTTTTCCAGGTCTGCCACTATTCCTGGACAATTTGTTGTGCATTTATGTTATTCGGGATCTCTATCTTTCAAGCAACAGGCACATGTAGTCCTTGTTGTTTAAGCAGTGTTCAGATCTGTGGGCATTTTTCTGGGAGTTTGGTTTTTCTTTCCAAAAAAAATGGGCAGCTGCAGGAAGTCATATGATCAGTGGCCCAGCAGTTAGAGCAGTGCTGTCTGAACTGGTGTTGCACTAGAGAACCTCTAACACAAGTCTGGAAGAGGCTGCTGCCTGGCAGGTCTTGATGACCCTGGGCACTGCTGAATTTCTGTTAAGCTTGCACAAGAGTAGTGGTATTTCCCCACTCTCTTTCAAAATATTAGTTTGCACAAGTCCCTTGCATTTGACCAGCTCTTGCCAGGCTGGGGATTCAGTTCTACTTATTACAAGTTCAGCCGTGGCTGGGTTTTCACATGAAGCTTGGGCACAGGCCAGCTCTCACTGCATTTCTGTAGCAGGTGGTTGGAGGACAACTGCTGATAAGCTGTTTCTCAGTGTTGTTTTGATAATGCTGTGCTGAGTGCTGCCTGGGTTCATGCTTGCTGCTGAGCTGTACGTGGGGGAAAGGTCAGAGCAAGTGGAACGGGCATAATCCTGACCCAAACGAGGGTAAATAGTGCATCAGAAAGTATTGACAGCCTAGAGAAGACCTACCAAGTATGTAGTCCATGGCATAAAACCAATCAGTACTATCAGGACCTGTGGTCACGTACAGTGACTGAAGTACTACTGTTTGTCTTGTGGGGCCTCTATTTGTAAGGACTACATCTTTTGTTGTTTTTAACCGACTCCTATGAAACTGCCTGACAATGCTTCCTTTTCAAGATAGAAGGAAAATTTTGAAATAATGTGGGATTGCCCAGCAAAACGTCAACAATATCATAAACAAAGTTGAAAATGGAAGACACTTACAAACGTCTTTGTAAACCAAAACCTAAAATTCTGTAAAACTAACATAGTCTCTTCGGCATGTTATGAGGATGGAAAGAACATGCTCATTTTACCCAGGGCTCATTTTTTGTCTTGCATAATAATAGCAACATTATTTGAGAGAAAACTCTCCTGCCTCCCTTAATACACCAAGTAATTACTAATTGCTAAGTTAAAGCTGAGGCAGGTGCAAATTTACACTGCCCCTGACACAGCAGGCATAAAAGGACTCTGATTTGTGTGGTATGGCTTCCATTATGGTTTAGTTGAGTTTTGGCTGTTGAGCTGCCTCTGTGGAGGCATATAGAAGACTTGTTTGGGATTTTTTTTTTTTTTAATATATATCTTCTTATGTAAAGGTTCTGGACACAGTGTAAGGTATGTACTCTTAGGGGAGGTTTGGTCTGTCATTTAGGGGAAAGGGGCAGTAGTAAATATATTTTAGGCTTATGGTTTCTTCCAAAATCAGAAAAAGCACATTGCTTATACCAGATCATTTCCAGACAAGCAACACACTGCCTGCAACCAAGAAATTTAAAGAGGGTAGGAACTTTTACCTTTCTTCATATGTATGCCCCCTAGCATATTTCTATTGCAATCTGTAGTGAAAGATATTTTTCTGGCCTCTGGCTCAAGTATTTTGGTACTTTTAGTGTTGATGATCCCTTTTGTACTGTAAAGGGAGCTAAAATAACAGTCTTGAAAAGAACATTTGGCATTCAAGCATAAAGAGACTCAAATATCCCACAACAAATATGACAGCCGCTTGTCCAGATTGCCCTCAGAATTCTTTGGCTTAAAACTGTGATGGTCAGAGCCTGGGGTGTATCACAGACTTGTTGGCTTTGTCCTCAGGATTATTGCAACAGTTGTAATGTGCTGTGCAAGGACAATGGGACAGTGGGAAAGGGCTCTCAGGTTTGGGGTATTACTTCTATGCAGCTGGTACTTAAGTTTGGAAGCAGTATCACATGAGAGACTCAGTAATGTGGCTACAGTTAAACGACTGCTTTACCTCTTCCCTAATAATTTGTAAGTGGGGTACTCTGAGACATAGTCTAGTTGTTGAATTTAGAATGTTCCTGAAAGGCTTTCGAAAATCTGGGTGACTCTTGCTTTGCATTAACTAATGTGTTCACAGGAAAAACTTTGCACAGAATCACTCACTAGGGCCTTTTCAAGGTTAAACAGCAAGTTATTTGTAGTAATTAAATTACATCTCATCCCTTAATTCCTGAGCAATTAGAGAATTGTACTGCTTTGCAAAATAATTTCCCTTTATTTCTGCTCACTATTTTCACACAGACCACCTTGAAAGCTCAAGGGTGGACATGCTGTTTTCCAGCTTGGAGTCAAGACCTGCAAGGAGACAGCTATGTATTTGATTTCTGTAGGTGCTTTTAGACAGTAAGGTGGTTGCTTTGCCTGGAGAACTGAATAGCTCTGGGCCAAAATATTTGGTCTCCGTATATAGTTTGCAACTAACTGTAGTACAGAAGCCCAGAGGACTGGATAACTTTTTCCACTACTGTGATACTCAGACAAGTAGGATATGTTTGAGACATGCCAGCTTCTTAACCCCAAGAGTCAATGTGATAAATATGCTATAGCAGGCTAGAACATGCAAAGACTCTCCTGCCTTCTCCTTATGGTATAGTGTTTTCACTTTTGCAAAGCAGCAAATTTTTATAGTACTACACATTTCTAATAAAGAAGTGTTTTTCTGTAGTACAAAAGTATTTCTTTGTTGCCTAAGAGGAGTAAAAGAAATTATAGGGTAAAAATGTGTTCATGTTTGCATGTTGAAATTGAGGCTTCTGCCTTTTCTTTAGCTGGCCATACTCTGTGATCTGCCATTAGTAGAATCTCAGCATCAGTTTATTAATGTATATTTTCATGAGAGAAACAAAGTAGGAAATGTATAGCTGAGAATGTTCATCACAGTTGTTCCATCTGATTTGGGAAGTCCTAGGCTGTGAGTTTTACAACTCAAGTACAGCTCTGAGAAAAGACCACCTTTAAGAGGTGCAATTATTTTGTTGTGTGGGGTTTCATTTATGAAAGAAAATTCTAAATCTGATTTAGTTTAGGAATGCTGAAATGGAAAGATATAACAGTCTAAAAAACTGTGTGTTACAAATACCAAAGAGAGACGGGAAATGGGAAAGGAAATATTTAGAATGGTAGGCAGGATAAATATAAGCAAAGGAAAACTGAAATGGAACAACATATGACAAATACTGGAATTAAAATGTGTTCAGCTGAGTTGCAATATAATTGTATAATCCTAGCTTTTTAAGATACGCAACATTAGATTAGAAATACACCGTAAAAGTAACTATATATCTGTAGACTCTATCAGTAAAATCCATTTAAAGAATCTGCCTACACTGTTCCCCTCTTCTCTATTGCCTTTTAAAGTATTTCTCACTGCAGTAGCAGAATGGGGGCATGGGAGAAAAAACAGCTGAGGCAGGGAAGTAGTCTGTAGGGCCTATGTGCCTGTTCTGAACACAAACTCAGGAGTCCAGTCTTCTTTCTTTAGCATATCACTGTGAGTACATTCTCATGTAAATATGTAGGATTTCCAGGAAACAAATCCTTACAAGACCTTTCTATCACCTCCTCTGCTAAAACAATGTTTCCGTATATCCTTATAGCTGTCTGAACCTAAACTAGTTCTTCAGATGCCTGAAACTAGTTGAGCCGGAATGAAAGTGGTATCACTTCTCCCTCTGCCATGTAGGAAGCAGTCGTACGTCATTATATTCCAAAACTAAAAATCCGATGTGATTTTCCTATGTGTCTCCTAAATCATTTGCATCTTTTATAGTGGCGGGCATTGGAGTTTCCTCCATTGTATCTGGTGGGGGCAATTGAACTAAAGTTCCTCAAATACCCGTATGCTATCTAATTTCATTTTATTATTTCAATTGTCCTCAAATACTGGCTTTAAACACAGGGCAGAAAGTAGATTTGTGTCCTTTCCAGCTCTGGATTGCCAGCAGGTTTGCTAGACTTGAGTAATTAATTATTTTTTTTTTTTTTTAATTTATATTACTAAAGCAGACAGGCAGGTTTTGGGCATTACCAGGAGTTTGTATAGTACTTCTATTCCCTTACACACTGTCAGTTGCTAACAGCGCGTGCAGCAAATCCTATGTGGCCTAACTTCTGGAGGCTGCAGGCTAAATGAGATTGAAAGGACTTGGGACACATTGCCCAAATGTGAGGCTTTTTTTAGATGCTAAGGCATCCAGCAGTTTAAAAATAGAAATGGGTCTGGAAAAACATCCCTAAACTTGAGAAGAAATATGGATACAAACTTTGAAACTAATATTTTTCTCCACTGGAAAAGAACCCCCTAATTTTCTATCTACCCCATTCCTCCTTTCTCTAACAAAGCAGTATTTTTCTGATCATGTGAACTTTATTTACTGACTACCAAGTAATTACATGGTGAGTAATTGGATGGCATTGCAGGACTGGAAATGGAATACTTACTTCTTAACCTGTAGGTGAGTATTTCAGCTCTGTGCTACCCGAGCAGTGAGAACAGATTGGTCTTAAGTGTCTGTTGCTTGCCATGTGGTGGGATTCGCCTCAGTGGAGTTAAGTGTCTGCATTGTATGTAAGCACTAGCTCTATTGGCAGCCTTGGGAAAGGAGCAAGGACAAAATGGATCTCAGGGGAAAAGTTCCTCTAGCTTTTACCATTAGAGTATGGACAATATCTATGGCTATCTGGAGAACTTGCAAGTGTTTGTAATCCAAATATCAATTTGTTCATGCTGAGTACCCGCTGAGCTCTGCTTTCACTGACACTAGATGAAAATTAAATATTTGAATTAGCTTCAGGATTTTAAGCAATTGTCTAAATCACCACTTGCAAAGGAAAGATGATCTTAAAAGAAAATCTGATAGTACAGAAACTGCCAGAAGGAATTAGTACATGGGACTGCTTTAGTTGAAAGAGGGGAAAAAACTCCTGCAATTTCATGACAGTGGATCTTTTCTTTCTGACCCAGCAGCAGTTGATTAGTTACTCTGAGCTGTTGTAATCTGCACCAGGTACCACTAATATCCTTGGGGTTTTGCTTAAGAAGGAATGGTGAAAATATGTGTCCCAGCTGTTGCAATATAAAAACTTATAACATGAACGAGGTTGTGAAAAGAAGCCCAGAGCAGAATGAGGTTTTATTCACACGGATAAAGGTGTGTTTGTTTGTTTTGGTTTTTTTTTTTTTTTAACATGGAACTTTTTCCTCCTATAGCTTTTGTAAATCTTCTTGCCCTTGTTGCTTGGAGATTTAAAACAAATAGCTAAACAACCAAGATTATTTAATGAACTCTGAATTGCTTCACTATTAACTGAGCGAATTTCTAGGTTTCCCACTTCCCTAACTGGCCTAAAATCACAAAAATAACCTCATCTTGTTATAATCCTATTTCACAACTCATTTTTCACTGCTTCATTCCACCCTAGACTGGATTTTCTTTCTTCTTAGCTCTCATTTTTCCCCTACCACACATGTATCCACTCTTCCTCTCTCACAAACAAGCTTGCTCACACACCCCCACACATCCACTCTCACATGCATCAGGAGTGGTTTACAGCTCAATTTGAAAGATGTTTCTTAACAGAATAAAAAAAGGTTCTCATTGTTTCTGATGTGGAGCACAAGTAACAAAATGAAGCCAGAGTGGGCAGTAAAACCCTTGTGGTCTGCAAGCTCAGTTGTGGGAAATGTGGTGTTAATTTTTCTTATTTTAAAATCCTCTAATGCCTCTCATGGAACTTGAAAGAACATTTTGTTTATTAAAAAAAAAAAAAAAATCTGATGAGTTCGTTATATGGGATTTATTTGGGTTCTTTCTTTTTCTTAACTAGGAAAGCTTGTAGGAAAACAGGATATTTGTCTCTGAAGAGGTTGTCTGCTGCTTATTTCCCACATAAACTTCCTGCTGCTGCTTCTTCAGAAACTGTCTAATCCACTGGCATCCCAGGCCTTTAACTATTCATTGTGTACCTGGTCCCCACAATATGGGTTTTCTAAATGAGTTTGCTCTTCCTTTAACATTGTTGATCCTGATTTCTTTAACATCCACTGTCTAGGGCACCCCTCAAGTTTGCCCTCACTCATCTCTCTTTTATAACTGTTTTGTTCACCTCTGTCCTGCAAATTTCCCTGTTTCCTCTCATGCCATTCTTCAGTACCTAAACTTGAACTAAAAGCATTTTCTATGGGAAAGGGCTCCCTTCTTCTGTGGTTGCTTCAGCACTGTCTCGCTGCACACAGAAAACACTCACAGGATTGAAAGTCTCCCTGGAAATTTGATTTCCAGATTTTCTCTAACTCCATATTCACTCCTTTCACCCCTATATTAGCACACTCGTTATGACCTTCCTTCCTTTCTTTAGTTTAACTATTCTCTGTGGAATGTGGTAATACCGTGACAAATTTTTTTTTTAATTGATAAAATGTCATTTTCTTCCATCAGGGCAGATCACACAGCTGTGTATTAAAAGGTCAATGTACAAAAACCTTATAAAAGTATTGATCAGCCAGGAAGCAGGTGATATTTTTATAATGTCCTGGTGTCACCATGACTAACCTGATTAAGGCACAAACGATGAGGACATTCACTTTAGTCAGTTCAGCTCCTGGAATAGTCTTTCAGCCCCTAGTCTTCCAGTGTTCTGAATAAATGTGCTTGGAGTTCATTGTAAAACTCCAGGTCAATGTACGGCCGAGTACTCAAACAAAGCAAAATGTTCTGACCATGTACAAAGCCAGCCCTCCTACCTGTGAGGCCACAGGTGAACTTGTGACAGAGAAATGTGAGCAGCTGGCAGGCCTATAGCAGATGCCATCCAAACTGGTCTTGATGAATGTGATCTGCTCCTTCTCACCAGTGGCACTCTTTCCTCTACTGCTTTGCAATTTAACTGGCTGCTCTACAGCACTTGAATTATCCATATAGTCTTACATCTGATATAATTTGATTTGGGAAAAAGTTTCCAGCTAATTCTTGCTAGAAAATAATAACAGTGCAGCAGCCTCAATGTGTCCAGCACTAACTACTGGGGCTAGACTAATAGGTCTAACAAATGAAGCTGAGCCTTGAGACTGGAGAGTGGAACAAGTGGCTTGCTTATTAAGTGTGTCACACCAGAAGCATTGCACAATGGCTTTCTGTGATCTGGGTGGTGTGCCAGGACTCAGGGCCAAAACTTGGTCCTAGCTGTTTAAGGCCCTGATTACCTGGGAGATGCTCCTTGTTTGCCGCATCACATACCCAGAGCTGGTGACGAGGGAGCTAGAGTGGGAATGCGTCAGGAAGACGTTTGTGGCAGCACACTCTGTATCACAGCCTGCGTTGGCTAACTTGCTAGGCAACTTCTGAATGCAAGCTTTCTCAAGTGCTTGGGAGGAGGTGAGCTGATCTCTTTTTTTGAGAAGGGCTAGAACAGAGCAGCTCTGATTTTGAATCATTATTCTGCCATTGATTAATTAACAGTGGGAACAGTTCATTCATTAACTGAACTTGTCTCTCTTCTCTGCTTTAATTTGTGAAAAGCAATTAAGTACTAAGGTTGATGAACCAGAGTGTAAATACACAAACATCTAGCCCCAGAGCCCTGTGGCTTTCTTTATATGAAGAGGGAATATACCCATGATGTAAATTTCTTGCAAACTCTCCTGCTAGAGCTTGTAGGGGTGAGGCTATGGAGGGTGAGAATTGTGGGTGCAGTGTTGGCATCCACATGTTACAGAAGCTGGGCACTGGGTCAAGATCAGCATGCAGATGCAACTGATGCGTCAGGCCCTGCATGGATTTAACAGTTGCTATACATCTTTGCAACTAGCAACAGACCGTAACAACCTTGCATAGAAGGGATTTCCTTCTCATCTTTTACCTTTATATAAGCCTGTTTTGAAGTGCAGCTACTCATACTTGCTGCAGTAGCAGTGAGGATTTTTTGCTATGCAGGTAAGGATTACTAGATCCATCACTGACATACATCTGTCTTCTGGATAGGAGGCAGCAGTCTTTATTTCTGCTTCCTATGTGCTTTATAATATTGTGGTACCTTGCCCTTCTGCAATTCTGGCACTCAGTATTGATGAGTAAAACACTGCCAGATGAAAGAGCAACTGGTGGTATCCTGCCCAAGCAATTTAAAGTTATGTGTGATTGAAATCTGTAGTGATTTCCACTTTTCTGGGCATCAATTGGCCAGCTATAGACAAAAAGTGATCCTAGGTTTGAAAGGTCTTGGCAGATAGAGTGATAAGCTACTCACTGGTCATTAACTGATACAGGCAGACATTTGAATCCTATAAGCTCTGAAGCAAAAGGCAAAGCAACTCAGAGGGGAGAAAGATGTGTGTTTTTCTTTGAATTTAATCTTTAGCTGCCGTTTCTTATCATGGCCCAATGATTCTGTAGTTAATTTGCAAACTTGGGTCTCATTTTTCTAGGAGTGAGTTCAGTCACTTAGACTTCTCTGATTCTCATGCTACAGATTAGGCACCTACATTGTAATTATGACCAGACTTTTTTTTCTCCAAAGACTTTTCTTGTATCTTTCTCATTACTGCCAGGAAGAGTTTAGTAACAGCCAAGGGGAGTTATTGTATTAGTTACCAACTTACTTTCTTTACCCCTGGGTGAGAGGAACTTATAAAACTGCAGACCTGTATCACTTACATATTAATAGCAGAGTGTTGTAGCACCTAGAAGAAAAGACTGGAATACAAGCTAGGCCTCCATCTCTGAAATGCTCTCCTTTCCTGCTGGGCAAACTATGTCCTGTCTGCATTGGTACCTTCCTGCTGTGCTGCTGGTTCCAGTCTGCCCCTGTCACCCTCCAAGATCGAGACTCACCTCGACCTTGTGCTTTCAGGGAAAGCAAAGAGAGTATAAAAGGCTAATAGAGCAGGCTGACAGAGTTTGCACTTCCTCTGTTCCTGTATAAGTCGTTGCATAAAAACCAAGACAACAGAGAAGAAACCCTATGGGGTTTTTGACTGTTTAATTAGCCCAAAACTGGCAAGTGTTTTGCCACTGTAAGGCAATAAAAAGGGTAGGTAAAATCTTTCTTTTCCTGTTAACTCTCATCAACACAACTCTTAACTGCTGGTTAGTTATATGGAGTGTATTAGTAGCTGGTCTGCAGTTTGCAGTGTAGGCCAAAGATTAAAGGGGTATCTGACTCTCAGGATGTTGCTCTGAGGTGTGATAATCCTCCTCTTACTAATGGAATTTGACTAATAAAATAACCTGGGTGAATATTGTGTGCAGTTCTGGTGTCCTCAACATAAAAAGGACATGGAACTGTTGGAACAAGTCCAGAGGAGGGCCAC